>QAOA01003577.1:412358-568098 GCA_003255065.1 Cercis canadensis | reverse complement strand
TATATATATATATATATATATTTGTTGCTGCAAAATGACTGCGCTGGATTTTTTTCTTGTAATATATGATAGCATATAATACACTTATGATGACATAAAAGCTTCACAATGATCTAATATGAGTGCACAACTCATTCTTTTAGGCAGCTAATCAATTTGTAGCAGACGCATCTCACCCATGAAAAAGAGCCATAATGTTCGCTCCTACCTCTGGAGAAAGAGAATTCCATCAGTTACTTGTTGGAAGATATGCCCATCTATGATGTTTTATATTGTTTTCCTTGCACTACACAATTAAGAAACACATGTTCCGATTAGTTTTCCATCCAAATTTAACAATAAGATAAACTGCCAAAAGGGCAGGTACATAGTTATTAGCAGGTCCAGTATCAACAACAATTATGATAACGATAATCAAAGACCAAAGGATGTAAGTGTTATGTACAAGAAAAAAATTCAACAAAGTATAATACTCAAGAGCCAAATTCTTAAAAAAAACATTGTAGCTCATAGGAAAGCAATCCACAGTTTTAAATGTTGATCAAATATTGGAAAAACTAACATGAGAGCCTCACAGGTATTGCATCTTTTCAACTTCTTCGACTTGACATTGTATTCATTCTCCCCTGCACTCGCTGACTTACGCTCCCGTACAGGGTGATATCTCATAGATACCAACTCTTCCTTTGCAGTATCAAGCCTGTGCTTTTCATCTTTCTGGTACAATTTTGTTCATGTAACAGCGCATCAGATCTGATTGGTATTATGCATGATAGAAATTATGGAAAGATCAACACTTACATAGGACTTCTCCAAACCCATAATCTGTTGCTTGCAAAGCCTAAGTTCCATCTCAAGTGCATGAATCCGAGATTCAGCAGGCACAACAGACTGCTCCACTATCTGTTTTTGCCTACCACGGATGACCTCTGGTTGCCACACATTCAAAGCTACAGAGGCGTGTCTACAATAAGGAATCACAAAATCACATCAACAGAACATATTGAAGTCAACCATAATGAAGATTATAGCAGAGGCAACAAGGAGCTAAAGTACAAATTCTATATCAATGGAATACAGTAGCTGCAGGGTCAATCACAGTATATTATGTTCACAATGATATCTACAAAATAGAACAATAGTAATCATTAGATCAGTTACGTACCTGATCTTGTGCAAATTCGATAACTCTGCAACAGTTTCTCTCATTTTGGTGGACTCTTGAGCCACCCGTATCTCAATTTGTCGGAGTTTTCTGGAATGCTCAGCAATCTGACTCTCCTTTCTAAGTACGGCTCTCCTATGAGCCGCTATTCTCCTCTCCTTGTCTCTCTCGAACCTAACAAGCATTAAAGGAAAAAAATTGCAGCTCAAATGCCAAAATATTATACAATGAATCGACCCTAGGAACCCGTTTGGTAGCCCAGAAAATTTTAACACAGAGAAATTAAAATTCGATTCGTACCTGAGTTTGTAAAGGGATTTGGAAGATGAAGAAGCAGAGGAATTGAGAGAAGAATTAGTTTTTAGGGGGAAATCAGAGGAGAGAAGGTGATTCCAAAGAGGATCTTCGTTGGATAGACGGTGAAGGCGTCGGCATGAGATAGAAATGCAGCAGAGATCCTTATAGCTAAATCCACAGCTTTCGATCCCAACTTCAAGAATTCGTCTCCACAGCTCGTCTGGTACTGCCCACATATGGAATTGGAAGTAACTCTTCGATGCCACCCACTGCAAAATATTGGATTTTCTTCTCTTAAAGCTTCCCATAATTTATTTAAGGAGGTTTCTAAGATATTTTTATATTTATATGGTATGTTATACTATATGAAATTAGTCGATGAAAATGACACGTAAATAAATTAATTATTTTTAAATTTATTTAAAAAAATAAAATAAATTATATTTATATTTAATAAAATATAAAAATTATATATAATTAACACTAACTATAATATGACATACTTATATAATATCATAAAATCCCTATTTATTTAAAAATTATTTTTTCCGCTGCCCATTTCTTTTTCAACATGTCTTTGTATCTTATGTCCACATAATATCCTTTTCCTCGCCTAATTGAGCGTAGGAAGTAATTCGTTATTATTGAAATAATTTATTCTTATTACCATTTTTCTCACCAAAAAGTGATTGTAGAGGTAAATACTTAAATTATACTATTTGATATTAAATCATTACCCAAAACAATATCACATAATATAATTCATTTATACTAATAATTCCAAACCATTCAAACGCATAAATTTCAATTCCTTTAATAATTTTTTTAATATTATACCTCATAATTTATTCTTTAGTATAAATATATTCCACATCGACTTAATGCATTTAAAGGCAGGCCAATTTAAATTTACATAAATATAAAATTATTCTTATTTACATTCCAAATAAGAGCATCGTATATTTCATAAATTATAAAATTACTCTCAATTATCACACTAAGCAAAAAATAGTTAAGTAACCAGACAAAAAAAATTTCAAAAGTACCAAAATATGCAAACATCTTTTTTGGCATCTAATATCCAAATTAATTCATCATCTTAGATGGGGAAGGAGATGATGGTGGTGCTGCGAATGAAGGAAGCTGTGATTCTAGGGTGATAATGGCAGAGGTGTTCGGGTTGTAGGATTCTGGCTCCTAGTTTGTGTATACCATTACCCCCATTAGAAATTCGAAACAAATCAATCCTGCAAACAGAACTCAGTAGATCAATATAACTCGGAAAGACTAAATTAAGGAAACAAGATCCTACATCTTGCAGAAACTTCTTACAAGATTCAAGAAGAATAGAAATATCCCTTTACCAGACACCAGAAAACAGCACACTTTACCCATTAAAACATTGAGAATATACCAGATGACTAGTATGTACCATTTGCGACCAACTTATTTTTCCTAAAATTGCTCAAACACCAATTCCTAGAATCCGACAAGACCAAATGTTACCATCCACTAACAAAAAGAAAAAAGAAGGATGATACATCAAACCCAACCATTATATACCCATAAGAAAACATATTCACAACATCTCACTCCTGCAAGTGCGATTCAAAATGTAGATAACTTTGAAAGCCTGAAGGGGAGTTACTTTAAAACAGAAAATAAGAAAACAAGATCCTACAAAACCTTAAAACAAGATCCTACAAAACCTTAAAACAAGATCCTACAGGAATAGAATCATATATCCCGTCAGAGGATAAAAGACGACGGCACTCCTTAGTCCTTAACCATTAAAACATTGAGCATTTTCCATGCTACTCGCATGTCCCCTATTGGAACCGACAAATTTTTCGTAAAATTGTTCAAAAAGAAGTCTTTCGATCCCCAAAAGACCAAATTTTATCATATGATCATCCACTCAGAAAAAAACTCTCCAAGGTTTCACTAGTAGCTCTGTTAACGTGAAAAAGTTTATAAACGTCCTCCAGTCACTGTTGGCAATACGTTAAGTCCAGGATCCAAAAGATCAACTTCTGCTGATATTCCTGGACTCAGATCATACTCATTTTACATGTTTCCAACCACATCTACATCCCAGAAACTTCACATAGAAATAGGGTCAGATTTTAGATCCACCCCCCTCTCTCCCCTTTTTCCTTTCTCTTAAGTGGGAAAAAGAAGAAAACGAATTGAAAAGAGAGGATAAACATGGTGCTGACCAAATTCCGACAAACAACATCATTACAAAGGCAACACCAAGAAAATAATGACATAAGACCTCACACTTCAGCCGGAGTTAATGAAATGACATCTTTCAAAACAGATTTTTGTGAATGGCCTGCAAAGAACTAATAAGTTAGAAATACAAACGTGCATACATGCGTACATATATAACACAACATGGCAAATTAAGAAAGGGAATAGGATTGAAGATTATAATTGCAGATAATAAACAAGACGAATAGTGTACTCTACAAATGCAAAACTACCCCTCAGTTTCCACATATGTGATCGATGTATTCCAGAAAAGCTGACAAAAACATTTGCATCAATATGACAATATTTGTTCCAAAATTTAAAGATTCTGAAGCAACGAGTGAGAAAGAGGTCAAACTTGCAATCTGATGACTATAAGTTGCAGCACTATCTAGTCCAAATAATTGGATTATGAAAACAAGTATGTAACTACAAAAGAGATAAGACCCATGGAGTACTACCTCTTCACACCATTCGCAAATTCCCTGTCTAAGAAAGCATTAGTGTGTTTCTAACATTTAGTCTCCCTCTCTCAAAAACAATAACCATTTCAAAACATCATTAAATTTGTGGCTGTCCCAACAATGAAGGGTTCCATTAGTAAACGGGTCAAAAAATAAAAAATGACACCCAATGTGATAGAAATAGGGAGAGCAGGCAGAGCTCGACGGCACACTGTCAACAAAATAAGAGTGCACCCTAGTCCTGATATAATTGCAAGGTAACAAGCATACACTGTCATAAGATCATACATTGCAGCTCTACCCACAAGGACACTGTAGAAAACGAAGTCTCCAAGACCGAGTTTAATACCCCTATCAGCAATCTCCACACCACCCCTCCTCGTCTGTTCTCCTTCATTCCCCAATCCAATCATTTCAACAAGAGGAGACATTTCCTCATCAACAATTTCACGCTCTCTACCACCAAATTGCCTACCTTGACTGGTTGGAGGAACAAGTGTTGAATACTGCGAAGAATCACTGCTTGATGATTGCCTTTCCTCACTGTTACCCACCAGTGGCGACCTCTCCCCTTCATCCCTGTTACTCTGGGCCTCCTCATTCTCAAAATTCCCCATAGGCACAGCAGAATACTCGGAATTACTAGGACCATCATTCTCATTTCTATTCACGTTGTCCCTTGACACAGATTGAAGCTCTATCGATGAAGAATCTGAAACCCCAGTAACTAAAAGCCCCAAAGGCGATGCTCCCCCATGCCCAGCTCGAGCGACAGTTGGACGAGCCTCGTAAACCAAAGCTGGGAGTTCCTCATCCCTGCTTGAGGCCAACTCCACCAAGAGTTTAAGCGGACCACCAGGTGCCAAAACGGCCACCAAATCATACACAGCCAATGCGACCAGCAAAACCCAAGTAGTCCATTCGGGCAATTTCGTAAACCACGCTGCCACAATAATCCCCAAACAAACCATATAGGCTTGCCTCATCAAAATGGGGATCCCACCCGAGAAGACAGATAGCACACCCACAATGGTGAAGTTCAAAAGCAGCACAAAACAAGTAATAGAATCAACAGGAATCGAGAATTTCTGAATAACCGACAAGCAGATGGATCCGCCCATGGTGCCGAGAACAAAAAAAGCGGAGAAGCGCATGTAATTCTTGAGGAAATTAGTAAAGTTGTAATAGTAGAGGAGGACAAGAAGGAAAGTGACGATAGCGATCAAGATGATGAAGACCAATGCATTGAGAAGCGCGCCTTCAAGCTTCTGGGAAGCAGAATCGGAAGGGTTCTCGACGTAGACTAGGTTGGCAGCAGTACGAATTGAATCATCCATGGAGGAAGGAGAAAAGGGATTGGAGGAAGAGAGGGAGTAGACGAGAAGAACTACTAGGAACATGCAGATTGAGACTGGGGACATTACCCCAATGATTTCTACGCCCATGGATTCCAGTATGCTGGACTCCATGCTGCTCATGGCTACTGGGGAATTTCGTCGAGCAGGGGATGGGCGTGGATCGATTCGGATTTCGTTAGCGCATTTGGAGAGGGTTTGGGGCTTGAGGCTTGGGCAACATGAGAAAGAAATAGAGAATAATAGATTTCTATTAGTATTAGCGCTTCAATTCAATCTGTTGAAGGTTGAAACTTGAATCTTCTTCTTAGTGCTGTCTCATGCCTGAAGTTTGATTTTGATCTTCAACAGTTGAAGTCTATTCCAGTATTACCCCCTACTTGTTTAATGATATGAAATTTTCCTTCTTTTTTTCTCGTTGGGCTTGGCCCATTTAACTGGGTTACAATATTTTGACTATTTCAGTATCCAATAAATAAGTTCAACTTTGTGATTTGGCAAGCATGACATGTCTTACACCTGTTGACTGGGCTTTTGACATAAATATTACCTTATACAAAACTAATTACTTAAATGTAATACTTTTAAAAGTATTTACATAAATATTATAATTTTTAAAAATTAAAAAAAAAAACATTTCAGAGGCAAGTGGGCCCTATAGAACACGCTGTGGGTCTGTTGGCGTGTCCCACATGGACATGCCGGCAGGCCCACGATGTGTCCCAATTGGCCAGATTCCTCCAACTGTGTTTCGTTTTTTTTGTATTTCTTTATTTGATCTTTGAGTGATGTAGATCTTTGGGCAGTTTGCAGATAGAAGAAAAATGAAGAAAAAATGAAAAGGAAATTTAAAGAGAACAAGCTGCATTCAATTTATTGTAGGTGAAATCTTAACGTAATTTGGGACCCGCCGTGGGCCTGTCGGCATGTCCACGTGGGACACGCTGGCAGGCCCACGGCATGTTCGGTAATACCCACCTACCTCTTAAATATATTTTTTTTAATTTTTAAATTTTTAAAAATTATAATATTTGTATAAATACTTTTAAAAGTATTAGATTTAAGTAATTAGTTTTGTACACTAATATTTGTGTCAAAACGCCCTGTTGACTGTTGTGCCAGCTGCCTGGCCCTGTGTTTTACAGTTTTACTTGACTCACTTGTTTTACAAATATACTCAAAGAGCATAGCGAGTGGAGCAAAGCTAGTTTTAGATTTGCAGAAAGTGAGTGATAAGGTATTGGGTTGGTGCTCCCAAGACGATGCAGATGCAGGGGCTTTGCGATGCTGTATTCGGCAACCCAGACCTTGTGAGACAAGTGCTCATCAGAATTGAGGCTGGACAGCTTCTCAGACTTAGATTTGTCTGTAAATTATGGCTCTCTATTATCTCAGATCCTGACTTCTGTTACTCTCATACTCGCCGCCACCACAACACTGACTCTCTTCCTTGTGCACTTTTGCTCGATAACGATAACAAGCCCTTCCCCTACAACATACAACTCCTCTCTTTGACTCTCACACATCCAATTCCAAACCCTAACCCTCACCCTCCCTTCCACTTTATCGTTCCCCAATTTCAACATCCAAATGTTGATCGCGTTTCAATTCGTCAATCCTGTAATGGACTCATGCTCTGCTCCTATCCCAATTTCCGCTTGTCAATTCACCCTGACACCATCTTTCATGTTCCTCCCAATTTCTTCGCTTTTAGATATTTTGTATGTAACCCATGCACCCAGCAATTTGTTCCTGTCAATTTACCCACCCATGTGTTTGAGTGCTCTGTTTCCAAAATATGTTTGGCCTTTGACCCTTTAATGTCTCCCTATTTCAAACTCGTTTGTCTGGAACGTGGTGGATCCGGATTAAACAGCTTTCGAATCCACGTCTTTTCCTCGGAGACCCGTTCTTGGACAGATCCACCTGGGCTTGAATTCACTGCCCCAGAAGTTTTCGGGGTCCGCGCCACAGTTTTCTCCAGGAATGCTCTACATTGGTACAGCGGAGAAAGTACCAGTCTTTATTTCGATTTGGATACCCATATGTTGAAAGCTATGCCAATGCCTCCTCTTCCTCTTGCGGAAACTGATGGTCCCCTTGACCACCCAGATTTCAAATATTTCGGAGAGTCTCTGGGCTATTTGCATATGGTGGTAAGCAAGAAGCCCATACTCTCGGAATTTGATATTTGGAAGATGGAGGGCGATTACTCTGGCTGGTTTGTCAAATATCATGTTGATCTCACTTCAGCGTTCCCTAAGCAGATTCGGAATTCAGGTCGTGACATTGCTTCGTTTTCTGTTTTGGGTGTTCTTGAGAAAATTCAAGAGGCAGAGATTGAAACGATGCTGGTTTTGTTTGTGCATGGTCAAGCTGCAATCTATAATCTCAAAGATCAGACATCAACAACCCTCCCTCATTTACTGCCTTCCGGTGAAGATGCATCACGCAAACAAACCCCTCGAGCCTTTTATCTCTTTGAGAGTCTTTGTTGTTGTGTATGAGGAAGGATCATGGCTTGGTCATTCTACTCTACTCTGTTGCCTTTTTTGAGTGCCTCTGTACACTCCACTTTAGCTTCTCTTTTTTTTATGAAAATATAAATGTAGTTAGAATCCTACTGGGTTTTGCTTGTGTTTCTGCTACATATTAGCATATTGCTTTATCTGCGGTTAATAGGCATAATATGGTATATATGGTTAGCTTATGTTTTTCATTATTCTCTGTGTTGTCTTTCACCTTTACTCTCCATTGTCTTTGTTTTATTTTCCATTGAGTAGAAGGCATCGACTTCTAATCCTCCATATTTTGCTTCCTTTCTCAAGACATGAATCCTTTCTCTAATGTGTCTCTTAAGTTTGTGTTGAAAGGGCATCACTTAGAGTGCTAAACTAGGTAAAATAGTTAACTAAGTACTTATTAAAAAATAAATAAATTGATTCATGTTTTGGTGGGTAATTGAAAACGAGAACTTATCTTTTTTGTGGATGACCAAGCCAAGAGCTGTAATAATAAGAGGCATTGGATTCAAGGAGGCCTATGAATATGTTTGCAAGTAGTTATTTCTGGTGAATCATTTAACGTTCCAAACTTTATTGATTACTATGATATTTTGTTGCATCGTACATGTTGCATATGGTTTTATATGAGGTGAAGCGATTCAGGAGCTGGTGATGGCTAGCTTGTTCCATTCAATTGTTGTTTTCCCAGGACCAGAATCCTTTTCCGCTTAGTGCTAAACTCCAGAAAAGGTTCGGTCTTGAAAGCTGTAGTTTGCATAGTTCAAGGCTGAGATTATGCCACAGCATTAAACATTATTTGTTTCCTTTGACATTTCTTTTTCTTATGCAAATGACAAAACCAAATCGTTCTCTTATAGCTTAGAAAGCTATAGAACTTGTTTACGAATAATAAATTCTAAATTCCCTGTTAAAAGTAGTTTTCTTTCAGTTGAGTAATTCTAAGTTGACCAACAATGGCAATTCATACGAGGCTAGTAATTTTCAAATAAATGTAATTTTTCATATTGGCTTTGAAATATTATTAACTTTGCATTCTAAAACTATTAATCTAAACTCCAATTTTGATCATTATGATGAAAACTGTAATACAATTCAGTATTTTGCATTACAAAGTTTTATTTATAACTATCATGAAAATTAATAGAAAGAATATAGCATTAAATAATTACGGATAAATATTACAGCTGGTATATGAAAAATGGAAAAATATATTCCATTTAATTACAAAAACTACAAATTTACCATTTATTTTTAACATATGTCTTCCTTTGTTTGCATTAGAAATATTTTAATAAAAATGAATTAACGATAAAATAAAAATTTATGAATAAATTCATATAAAAGATATTATAGAGAAAGAAAAAAAATTATATAAAAGGAACATATTCTTTTCATTGAATTTATTCACATGTTGCAATATTTAAGGGATAATTTCGTCTGCTTATCTTGATATTCCTTTTCATAATTGAAGGGAAGGGATAACTTGTTCCGTTTATCTCGTAAATTATTCCCTTGCACATTAAAAAAATAGCTCTGAAACCAAAACTGTTTTGTGTGTGTTTGTCAAGTAGATTCAGCATGCAAAGTTCATCGGAGGTCGTCGCCGGCAACAGAGACCCTCTAAAAGAGGTGGATTGATTGAATACAATGAGTAGAATGGTTAATGTTTACATAAGGGAAAACTAGAAATAGGAAAATTATCCTTTCAAAAAGAAATAGTAAAATTATGCATATAATAACAAAAGGAATTAAAAGACAAAAAAAAAAAAAGCTTTTTAGCAATCTAATTTTTTTTCTTCTATTTTTGGGAGAATTATTAAAAAATAATTAAGAAATATTTTTTTCAAAAAATAGAAATGAAAAGTTATAATTACTGAAACACCAAAATACCATTGATCAAAAGGTTAAATGAATTAGGGATTTTAAATAAAGTAGTCATTCAATTTTTTATTTTATTCATTTTTATTGTAAAATATATTTATTACATTCCTTTTTGGTAATTCCTCTTACTTTTGTTCCACTGATAACTACAAGTCTGTTAGCTGAGGCTTAGCACGCTGAGCAGAGTGGAAAACTCGTGTCCATGGGAAGGCGAAGACCTTGGAAGGAGGTGATCGACATAGAACTTTTCGGGGATATTCTTCTCCGGTTAACCGCAAAAGAACTCGTAAATTCAAGTGCGTGTCTAAGCAATGGCTGTGCCTCATCTCGAATCCCGTCTTCTGTCGCAACCACATGCTTCGCTACCAAAGCCTTAACTGTGTACCTTGTGCACTTCTGTTCAGTGGCGATTATGCACCCTCTCCCCATATCCAAATCGCCCCTTTGAAGAAATCCTCGGATGGCAATGGTTCATCTGTCACAGTTCCCAACTTTGATTTTCCGGACGTTTCTTGCGTTATGATTTTGAGATCATGTAATGGGCTGCTGCTTTGCTCTGCTAAAGTCCGTTCTGATGTGGACGACGGAGGAAGCTTCAGCTCCTCTACCTCTGCATCTGAAGGAAATAATTCATTGGTGTCTTCCCCAGCTAGATCTCTATGGCTTCAGGTATTTTGTTTGCAACCCAACAACCAAACAATTCTCTACAATCCCTATCCCTAATTGGAAATCTCATGTGGAGATTATCTCTAGGGGCTCTGTGTTGTCACTTTATTTAGCTTTTGACCCTTTGAAGTCCCCCAATTACAAAGTCGTTTCTCTCCGGAAGTCGCCAGATGATTATCATAAGTTGCGGATTGATATATACTCGTCGGTGACTGGCTTTTGGACTGACCCTGAGGTTTCTTTCAAACCTCCAAATGGGATGGGAATTGCTGGTGGGGTTTTCTGTAAGGGTGCAATTCACTGGTTTAGTGGTGAAGAACACTCTTTGTATTTTGATGTTGAAAACCAATGCTTGAAAACAATGCCAATGCCTCCCTATTCCAATGACTATTCTCGTCGTCGGGACATTGTGTATTTCGGAGAGTCCAGGGGCCATTTGCATATTGTGCTTCTTGAAATTGAACTCGGAGAGGCAAAGTGTAATATTTTTGAGATGCAGGATGATTACTCTGGATGGTCACTGAGGTACCATGTCAATCTTTTTGAACTAACACTTCCATTTACACTTAAAAGACCATTTGTTTACCATTTTGACTCTTGTTCGGGGAGAAAAAGAAGATGACTTTATGATTGTGTTGATGGTGCGTGGTCAAGTTATATCCTATAATCTCAGGTTTCACACATGGCAAGTGCTTCAACATTTGGAGCCTGGTGGCATAAGGGCCGTTTCCTGTCGCATTTACGATTTTTCCTCGCTACAGCTCGATCAGAGTGGAATCTTTCATTACTTTGAGAGCCTTGCTTGTGTTTGATGTTTGAACTTCTATGTTCTATTGTTTTTTTATTATCAGCTCTCGTACCTTCAAAAAGGCTTTGGTTTCAGTTAGGCTTATTTAATATTCTAATGTAAGAAGTTATGCTTCCGTCTTATATGCCACTTCTATTTCTTTTTATTTATTTATTTTTTGCTTGTGGATAGAGGGGAGAAAAAGGAACAGGTGTCGTTTTCCAGGACTCTCACCGCCACTCGGTCTGATAGCTACTTTCAGAGCTGTCAGTACTAACCCGCTCTACCCGTATATAAATTTACACTTGAACAGTGATGACATTCACAGATGGGATAACTGTAAAAGCAAATATGAGTGAGAGTGAGATAAAGAAGAGACTAGAGCAACTGTTTATTAGTAACAACATGCAGAGGTCCTCGGAGAAAATCGCCGGAAACATAGACCTTCTCACTGAAATCCTTGTCCGAGTGCCTGCGAAACCACTTGTGAGATTCAAATGTGTGTCTAAGCGATGGCTGACTCTCATTTCCGATCCACAATTCTGTCACTCCCACACTCTCCGCCACCACACCCCTCACTCTAACCCTTGTGCCCTTTTGCTCAACCATGATTTCAGTCCCTCTCCCCACTTCCAAATCGCCCCTTTGACCAATTCTGAAACAGACCCATCTGTTGTTAAGGTCCCCTGTTTCGATTATCTCAATGTTCCTCGCATTCTCATTATGGAATCATGCAATGGGTTAATGCTCTGCTCCTCTGCCTTCCTAATGAAGCTTGACGACCAGACTACGTATTCCATCTCTGTGGAAGGAAAAAGATACAAGATTTCCTATGCCCCCTTTCCATTTGCTGATAATTGTGCTTCTGTGCTGACCGATAATGATCGCGGTTTCAGGTATTTTCTCTGCAATCCAACTACCAAGCAATTCACTGTTGTTACTTTCCCTAATGAAGAATTTGGGAGGCAATTGGTAACACTTAACCTGGCTTTTGACCCTTTGAGATCACCCGACTACAAAGTCATTTCAATCAGGACCGTTAAGGATAGAACAAAAAACAGAGATAATGCTCAAAAGTTGAAGATGATTAATGTATATTCATCAGAGACTGGTTCTTGGAGTGAAGATGTTTGTTTCACTGCCCCACTCAGTATTGCTTTTCGTGCTGGGGTTTACTTCAAGGGTGCTATTCATTGGTACACTGATAGTGATCAGAATTCTGTATATTTTGATGTGGATACTCACTGCTTGAAAACATATCCTATGCCACCACCTGATAATGAACACTTGAGTTTAACGGAAGTTGGATATTTTGGGGAGTCCATGGGGCATTTGCATATAATATTTATTGACAGGTTTAAGAATGTAGATTTTGATATTTTGGAGCTGAAGGAAGATTATTCTGGGTGGGTTCTGAGATACCATGTGGATCTTACTCCTATGCAACACGCATTTCCGGAGCTAGTTTGGGACTTGAGAGATAAGATCTACTCATTTTCTGTTTTATGTGTTGTTCGGCAAACAAAAGAAGAGAACTCTGTGGTTGTGTTATTTATAGATGGTAGAGCCATGTCCTTTAATCTTGTAGATCATACTTCAAGAAAGCTCTGTGACTTAGAACCTTGCATGGCAACAGCTGGTACTGCAGCATTGGATTATGAACATGGTGAAGCATTTCAATACCTTGAGTGCCTTTCTTATGTTAGACCATTCGCTTCTTAACAACCTCCAACGATGAAATACCTTCAAGTGGCAGGCTGTGTTGATAGAATATCTAATGCGATACCTCTTCTTGCTTTTGTCTGTACAAATATGAAGCTTATGTAAATCCTTTTCTTGTCCTGACTGCAACTGCGTCACTGTTGTTTTGGGTGTGAATAGAGCGGCTAAGTAAGTGAGTAATGTATATATGTCTTTTGTTGCATCAACTAGTGGTGGTGAATGAGTTTTTATTGCAGTGAATAGTGGGTATTATGTTTTTATATGGTTCTCAGGCAAGGTCCTTTGTTAAATGTGTTGGACCTCCACCGCTGGCTTTGTTTTTGGTAGTAGTCTATGTTCCATCTCGTATTAAGAAGCGTTGACTTCAAATATTCGATATCTTCCCTCTTTCTTTTGTGTTCATTTTTCTGTCTTTCTGATGTCTGCAATCCTTTCTCCTGTTGGCTTGTTTGGAGAGAGCATGTTTTGTGAATGCTAAACTGGTAGAAAAAGTTAAGTAGCTGTAGAAAATCAAAACAATGGATACTAGATTGAGATGCAGAGAGAAAATTAGAATTAAAAGTAAGTACCAAGGAAGCATCAAAATACAAAAAAACCAGCTTTCTGTGGTTCTGCTCAAAAGTTATTCATGGAATAGAATTTATATTAGATGATAGCACTAGTTTTTCGTCAAACTTTCCGATAGTTCCTTCCTTCCTTTCGTTCTTTCTTTCTTTCTTGGGGTGTAAACAGCAGTTACTTTTTTGGTTCATCAATTTTCTATCACATGTTTATATGTCTGATTTCATTCTTGGATAGAAACTTGTTAGACATGTATAATTAATTACATGTTAAGCGTTTCAGTACTATGAGAACCTTTCTTGTCTTAGAAGTATCCCATATTTTGCAACCTCTTTAGTTGAGTTACCTTCAAATAGTAGACCGTATCAAATCAAATAGCCATTATAATAAGGGACAACTTAAAGTATGATTAAGTAAGTATCAACTTTGTTCGTTCATCAAACCGAACTATTTTTTTTTTATTAATTATTTAATCTTTAACATCAATTCTTATCTATTTAATATGCGGGTAGACGGGGACAACATTTGAATATTCATATTTTAGGCCGGGAACTTGGGTGGCAGAGTGAGTTGCCCCCGTCATAGCCGAAGCCGCCTTAAATTTTGACATTGAAAACATGTGCAATGAATTAATTTTACACTGTATAAAAAGGAAGAATTTTGTGATTTGGTTGGACTTTTCCAGTGAAATCTCAAAGAAAGGATTATATATACTTTATCTTGTGGTCAGCTGAGCGCAATGAGGAGACTGGGGAGGCAACTAGGACTGAGAGAAAGAAATTCTTGGCCATGGAAAGGCCTCCTTGGGAGGAAGTAATCGGCGACGTTGACCTTCTCGGAGAAATTCTTCTCCGATTACCAGCAAAATCACTTTTGAAATTCAAGTGCGTGTGCAAGCAATGGTTGTCCCTTATCTCCAACCCCGTGTTCTGTCGCAACCACGTACTTGGCCACCACAGCCCTCACTCTGTCCCTTCTGCTCTCTTGTTCAGTGCTGATTATGCGCCTTCTCCTCACTTCATCGCCCCTCTCAGGGATTCTGGCGATGGCAACGATAAAGTTCCCAACTTTGAATATCTGGGCGTTTCCACCGTTATGATTTTGAGATCCTGCAATGGATTGCTGCTTTGCTCAGCTAAGTCCCGGCGTTTTCTGGACGATCCAAGTGATGGAAGAAGAAGAAGAAGAAATGCCTTTCAAAGAAATTTTTCAATACCCCGACCACGTCGTGCTGAGGTATATGCATTCAGGTATTTCGTTTGCAACCCAACAATCAAACAGTTTGCCAGAATTCCTATACCTAATTGGGAAATTCCTCAGGATCGTAATGGCTTCGTGTTCTCGCTTTATTTAGCTTTTGAACCCTTGAAGTCCCCCAGTTACAAAGTCATTTCACTTCGTCGATCGGTAGATAATCCTGATAAGTTGCGAATTGATATATATTCATCCGTGACTGGATTTTGGAGTGACCCAGAGGTGTCTTTCACCCCTCCACTTGGAATGGCAATTTCTAGAGGGGTTTTCTCTAAGGGTGCAATTCACTGGTATAGTGATGACCATTACTCTCTCTGTTTTGATGTTGATAGCCAATGCTTGAAAACAATGCCAATGCCTCCCAAGAAGGATGATCAGCGTGAGCTGGGTGCTTCGTACTTTGGTGAGTCAAGGGACCATTTGTATATTATACTGCTTGACATGGTTGGCCTAAACTTTGATATTTTGGAGATGGAGGACAATTACTCTGGATGGTCAGTGAAGTATCATGCCAATTGTTATGACAATAAGTTTACTATTCTGTCTCTTATTCGGGGAGAAAAAGAAAACGATTTAATGATGGTGATATTGTCTGGTGGCATGGTCTTGTCCTATAATCTCAAGCATCAAATATTCAAAGAACTTAAAGATTTGCGCCCTTCAAAGTTCATTAAGGAATATTCCTCATCAGAATGTAGTCAAGGTGAAGTCTTTCAGTATTTTGAGAGCCTTTCTAGTGTTTGAACATCTGTTATCTGTTGTTTCCTTAAGTCAAGCCGGATTTTCGATCAAAATTGATATCTAAGATATTGTGGTGGATCTTATATAGTGCTTTTGTTTCTTCTCATGTAATCCTCGTGCTTGAAATCCTTTGCAGTATAGTTGTATGTATCTTTTGATGCATCAGATGTTGAATTGTTGATGTTAGTCGTATATTTCTAAATGAACTAGTTCTTATGAAGTATGGAATTGGAATCAGTTATGGATACATGATTCTCTACACTATTTTCCAAGATATTTGATTGAATTTTCGTTCAGGCATGTATTCTTGATTTACCGCCTACCGTCACCTTTCAATGGATTAATAAGTGATGTTATTGCTCCTTTTATTTATGTATATCATTTGAGAATGTTTTGATATTGATTTTCTTTTCTGTATAAACGGATAGAAGGAGAAAGTGATTTGATGGCTTCCGCTTGCTCAGTTTATGCGGGAATACTTAATAATTGAGCTCTGTCTTTCACAAATCTTGAGTTGCTCATTCTTGCTTACTGACAAAGTGGTGATGAAAATTTTTCCTCGGGTACATTTTGTGCTTATTAGCATCCTAGTTGCTCTAGATTTTAAAGAGGATTTGTAAATGATCCAAGATTCTGTCAGTCCCAGGTATAGCTTGTCTTTAAGAAACACATGATTTATGCTCTTTTAGAAATCAAAATTAACAAGAGTGTTGTTGGATCTGACCAATGTTCCTGAGGAAGATTGGTCTAGTGTAGCTTGCCTTAGCTAGAGTCAAGTTACCAAAGAAATGTACTTACATGGAGGTTTCAGTCACGCATGGCTTCTTACATGGTCACTATTATCACTACTTTCATCCAACAAAATTGATTCTGCTCTGTCAAATGTTCTCTGTGATAACTCAAGTTAACCACCTTCGATGTTTTGTGAATATAAGAATTATTCCTGATTGTTGAATAAGTACAATAAATTGATCTGCTTGAGCAGTTTTATTTTTTATGTATGCCAAGCTTCATTCACTGTGAAGAAAATTTGGGAGGGAAACCACTGCCCAGAAAAGGAGTGGCAGTTAGGGTGCCTATGACAGTAATGTCCAATGGAAGGTAGATCTAAAAATTAACCATCCACAATTTGATGAAATACCTGCTTGTTAAAAATAAGAAAATATATAAGAGAAAATGCTTTCCTCCTAAGGAGAAATCAAAGACTATTTTTGTGTAGCTGGTAGAGCCCATGTTCATCAGTTCATCAGTAAGATTGTGAACAGAATCAGTAAAGTTATACTTCATTGCAGATGGGTTTAATTGTTGAAGGACAGTAGTTTTGGCCTTGGATATTAGAACCTCTGCGGGCAGCTTCTGTGGTTCCATGACAAAGCAAGGCATGTGAATTGCTAGAGAGCATAGTATTGCTAGGCTTGAATCTCTTAATGATGCCCTGTTGAGTCCTCTCTGGTTCATCTTAGACTGAATTTCTCTACAAAACCTACCAGTTTTGTGATACTGTTCCTATCAAGTGGCTCTGTATGTAGTTTACAACTGCACATATGCTATCAAGTATGAAATGCTGGTGTCAGTTTTATATCTGGTTTGCACCTAGTCATTCACTGAATTGGAGTTCACCAGTTAATCATTTCAAGTTATAAACTTGACTGATTACTTTGACAATCTGTGTTAAGCACTGTGAACGCATATTAGGTGGAAGTAATTTTTATCAAAATTTGCAGTAATTCCTTTCCATTTGATTTTGGTATAAGCAACAACTCCCAGAAATTGTATTTACTTTTACGATAGAAAATGGTAAGTTATTAGGAGAGAAGTTGCATAGTGGAATAATTCATTATTTTAATTGGATATTTCTTACCTTTAACTTCCACCCTTTATTTTACTATTATCTGCATGAATATGACACCATACTTATCTCATAGCTACTTTGAAATAAATCTGTGGTGTTTTTGAATTAAAAACTCAAAAACATTTCTTTCTCATCAATGAACTTGTCAAATGAATAAGTAGAGTACAGATTAATATTTGTTGTGAACTTCGTTTTTATCATCGTGAGTCGTGACCCTCCTTTTTGTTTGAACTATGAACTCTACTCTTCAATTTATTTATTTATATATACAACTCACCAGTGAGAACCGTTCACCATGGGAAGGCCGCCGTGGGAGGCAGTGATCGGCGATTTAGACCTTCTAGAAGATATTCTCCCCCGGTTACCAGCAAAAGCGCTTGTGAAATTCAAGTGCGTTTCCAAGCAATGGCTCTCCCTCATCTCCAATCCCGATTTCTGTCGCGACCACGTTCTTCGCCACCAAAGCCCTCACTCCGTACCTTGTGCCCTTCTGTTCAGTGGCGATTATACACCCTCTCCCCACTTCGAAATCGCCCCTTTGAACAAGTCTGAAAATGGAAACCATTCATCTGTTAAAGTTCCCAACTTTGACTATCTCGACGTTTCCTGCGTTATGATTTTGAGGTCTTGCAACGGCTTGCTGCTTTGCTCAGCTAAATTCCTCTCCGATATCGATGGTCTAAGTTGCGATTCTTACAAAAAAAAAAGANTTGAACAAGTCTGAAAATGGAAACCATTCATCTGTTAAAGTTCCCAACTTTGACTATCTCGACGTTTCCTGCGTTATGATTTTGAGGTCTTGCAACGGCTTGCTGCTTTGCTCAGCTAAATTCCTCTCCGATGTCGATGGTCTAAGTTGCGATTCTTACAAAAAAAAAAGAAGAGAAACCTCTGAAGAAGATGCTTCGTTGATCCGATTACGTCGTCCTATTGATGTGTATGGCTTCGGGTATTTCACTTGCAACCCAACTACGAAGCAGTTTTCCACAATCCCTATCCCTAATTGGGAAATTCATCAGGAACCTAATGGCTTCTTGCTCTCACTTTATTTAGCTTTTGAACCTTTCAAGTCTCCCAATTACAAAGTCATTTCACTCCGGAAATCGGTAGAGCATCCTGATAATTTACGAATTGATATATATTCGGCCAAGACTGAATTTTGGAGTGATCCAAATGTTTCCTTTACCCCTCCACATGGAATGGGAATTGGTGCTGGGGTTTTCTGTAAGGGTGCAGTTCACTGGTATAGTGATGATCGTTACTCTTTCTACTTCCATGTTGATGGCCAACGCTTGAAAACAATGCCAATGCCTCTAAACAAGTTTCAGCATGGTCGACGAATTGGGTATTTCGGCGAGTCCAGGGCCCATTTGCATATTATAGTGCTTGACAAGCATGGCCTAGAATTTGATATTATGGAGATGGAACATGATTACTCTGGATGGTTAGTGAGGTACCATGTCAATTTGCATGCTATCATACATTCATATCCGAAGCTAATTAGAGACAAGTTGTTTTCTGTTTTGTGTGTTGTTCGGCAAGAAGAAGACGACGACTCAGTTATTGTGGTGTTAATACGTGGTATGGTTGTTTCCTATAATCTCAGGCATCAAACATTCAAAGAGCTTAAAGATTTGGAGCCTTGTGGCATTATGGCAGCTTCAAAGTTCATTAATGGATATTACACTTTAGAATATAATCAAAGTGGAGTCTTTCAGTACTTTGAGAGCCTTTCTTGCGTCTGAACATGTACCTTCTACAGTTACAAATATTTGATGGTTATCAATTAGGTTTGATAGGTGATATCTTGTGCTGCTTCTATTTGAAATCATCGAGCTTGAAATATTGCGCTGTATATTTTTCTTGTAAGTTGTTGGTATCTTCTGTAGAATCAGATGCTAAACTGTTGATGGTAGACGATGTTTGTCAAATGCTATAGTTGCTATCAAGTAAAGGCATTATTTCTAGTACATGATTCTCCACTTTGCTTTTCAAGATATTTGATTGAAACTTTGTTCTAGAACTTATTTATGATTTACTGCCTACTATTATTACAAGTAGGCAATAAAGGAAAAGTATGTAACAAATAGCGATTCAAGTGAAGTTATTAGTTCTTAAACTTCAACATTTTCAGTTGTGATGCCTATGACAAGCCCTATTCAATGGAACAGATGGATCAGAAAATGAGCCATCTACAATTTGATCAAATACCCATTTATTAGCAGCCTGAGTGTAGTGGACACCATCCCAGTTCACCCAAACTGATGGATCTTTGCATGGCTTCCCCACTAAAACCTCTTTACCATGAATCTTTATCTTAGCTCCACATCCAATGTGTATATTGAAATTGTACTTCCCACCATGCCCACAACAAGCTCTCAGCGGTTCCTCAAAACCTGCATTAACCAAACACACACTTGTAATGTAAGAGTAAGAGCAAGTAAAGCCCAGTATAGTATAGATAGGGTTTACCATGCTTTTTTGGTTGGCTAATGAGGGAGTACTTCACCGAATAAACATCAACATAGGTGATGGCAGCCAAGGGAAGCTCCTTTCTAAGTTGAACCACAGTGGCTTTTAGTTCACGGTTAAAGAATTGAGCCACTTCATTGTAAGAGATTACACATCCCGCTTTATCCAGATGAGCTGCTGTTAATGGGTGAAGGTCCAGCATGTATGGCAAACAACCAACAGGACCCGTATTATGTACCCAGAATGACCTCCCTCCATGATCATACACATACTAGCAAAGCAAACACATATCAACATGCATATTCTTCAACACTAATAACTAGAAGCATCACAAGCATTCATTTAGGTTACCTTGATTATATTCTTGAACTGAGCTAAAACATCAGGAACATATGCTCTAACTTGATCTATTGACATGTTGCGGAAGTAGCCGGACGTCAAGTCATTCTGGCCGATGTCGAATGTGTATAATGCACGTGAAAAATCTTGTGCTTCCGGTAACAATTTTTCATATACTCCTCCTGAAACAAAGTGAGTTTTTGTATATTCTAGTTGTTGTTTAGAAATAAGCGTTGAAGAGAAAATAAAGTGCATATGTTGGTGTTTACCTTTTTTCCGAAAAATGTGGGATCTACGTTGGAAATCATTGAATTGATTGAATTGAACATCGAGAGAGAATGGACTGAAACCACCAATTTGATGAAGGGTTGTATTCTGAGGTCTAATGGTGGATCCAGCAGTTGCGAAGTTGGCTCCATGGGTAAAATTTGACCCAACCGCATCAAGGTAAGCACTCAAATATGGATGCCCCAGCTTCTTAGCTTTTAATGCAAAATTAAACAAGTAAACATTAAAATTTAATTTTGTTTTGTTTAAGATCAAGAGCATCTGTGTCCGCATGAAGAGCACCTTTCTGTCCACATGACATTTCTTGTCTGCTTATGCTATGATTATGAGGTATTCAAATTGACAAGAATGTGTATTCAATTTCAGCTGTCGTCGGTGCGGTGCCATTTCAAATTACGGTACAACCCCAATTCTTACTTACTAGAGCGAAACAAATAGAAAACAACTTTTTTAAGATGAAAATTGAATAAAAACAATTTGTTCTTGTACTACATTTTTTGGCAGTTGAAAAGGATTGGGATGAAGAAGAGGAATGCAATGAAGTTATAACATAAGTGAATAAATAATAGTAAAGTTAAAAAAGAGAGAGAAGGAAATGAAGAATACCTATGAAATCAATGATGAGACGGCCATCACAATACCTTCCGGCAGGATGATGGAAGTAGGACTGTCCGTGAGGAGGAGGAGCTTGTCCAAACGCAGCAGAGAGGCCTCCAGTGTCTGAATTCGAGTCCCCAAAGTTGAAAATGGCCTCGAAATGGCACCAACCTGAACCTGAAGCTTCTGATGACTTTGGATAAACTATCACAGACACCACAATCCATACCCATACAAATATAATAATGGATTTCAGTAATCTCAGTCTCAGACACTCCATCACCATCCCCATCTTAGCAAAGCCAAGCAGCACCGCCACTCACCTCTCACTTACTTCTCGTACAGGGAGACAGTCACTAACTATGTTACAACTTACTGAAACTCTCTTTTCACGGGACTCTCATAGATAGGACACAAATTCTGACTCAGCTTTATAATTATTTGTATCATACAGCTCATTATAAAATTTAAGAATATAAAAAAAAAAAAAAAGTGTCAAATAAAAAATTTAACATTTTTTTTTATATCATATGGTTTTTACATTTTATAAAAAAAATTGTGTATTTTGTCATATATGCATTCAATTTTTTTAATCTAAATAACTTATGTTGAGTAACAACAGCGTCTAATAAAAATTAAACTGTTTCAAAAAAGTAAAAGAATAATCTTTGAACTAGCAATTTTAAAGATGGGTCAAACCTTGTATTTATGCAAATTCGTTGAATTGTGTAATACTCAATGTTTCTCTAGAATAATCAATTCATACATGATTGATGGCATTGAAAACGTAAACTCATTTATTTTTCAAATAATAATCCAATTCATACATGGTTAATGACTTAATGGCATTAGACTCATTTATCTATCTAACAAGCTCTAGTGCAATAATGAGATAGTGTTTCAAGAAAGTTAATGGCCTCACATTAATTGGAGCTGAACTAGGCAATGCTCAGGATTTTTATTATAACTTTTTTTCTAAAATAATCCAGGTATTGAAAACTAAACTCATTTATCTTTTTAACAAATTATAATCCGTATATGAGAGCTTCAAAGTGACACGTGAAAATTGCTTCTTCAAAATTTTAGTTTCTAATTTCAGTTTCCAAATTTATTTACCCATTCATGTGTCTTTGTAAAAATTGTGATATTGTTAACTTATAAATACAAGGACAGACTTGAACATTTGACCATTTTAATAATAGAATTTGAGAATAAAAATTATTTATTTCTCTCTTTAATTCCAACTTTGTAAAATAAAATTTAACATTTAATTATTCTAATTTCATTAGTTTACTGTGAACACACTTTAAATTCTAAAACGTATTCATTTTTACGCTTTTTTAAGTCTCACTTTGTAAATAATAAACGCGTGATTGATTTAAATAATTTAAAATGTATTTAACTTATACACGTTTTACACAAATAAAATGTGTTTCACTTTTATTTAAAAATTAATAAAATATTCAAAATTATCAATTTTAAGTAAATAATTTACAAAAATGTATTATTGAGGTCAATTTACCATTTCCTCCCTCATCATTAACTCCGAAAATCTTGAATATAATAGTCCACCAGGGTTTCATAAATAGATTGTACTGCTGCCAGCCGAGATCAATTGGCACAACAGTAGTCTCTGAAAGCCCTACACATAGTTGACCAATAGGCGATAGCAGAATATCTGACGCTCACCACTCGTCTGATTACAATAATGAAGTCGAATGCCCTCAATCTAAATTCTAATTGAACGTCAAGAATTCTATTTATGATGTAAATCAACAACAAATAAATTACAAATGCATGGCCTGTATGTAGTAGAGACTACGAATTGCAAGGCCTTCCTCACTGTCGAAGTAATTGGAAACATTTTATTCTAACAAAGATGAGTAATTACTCCCATGAGCAACTAACAACTGCCTAGGCATAAATTTCTACATAAAATTGGCATCACAATATTCTACAGCATAATCCTATGCAAACGGATTACCCCCCATCGAAGCAACTGGCCCATGTGTCTGGACGTTCCTGTAAATAAGCAGCTCAACAAGTTAATGAACATGCTATAAAAATAAACACAAGGAGATTGTTAGAAACTACTCAATCAAAGTTTATATCACACATGCATATCAGATCTACAAAGCTGAAACAAAGGTAAATGAGGAAAAGAATTGACAGTAGTCGCCGGTCCCTTTTAACTTATGGAAAGAAATGAAACCCACACGGAAAACACACATTAATCAGCACGTTATATACGATTTTCCAAAACAATGAAAAATTGAGCCATGTATGCAACTTACGGAATTTGAGAACTTGGTGATTGCGCAGCCATGTAGGTCAAACCACCTACAAAATTGAACCAAAATTAGAAGATGATGGACAAAAAGAAAATCCTACAGACAAAAGATATTTAAATCATTCATTTACTTGTGCAAGCATATATGAGATGGTTCAAACTACATTGGAGCTAGAAGTCTGACAATGAACTTAAATAAAAATGTTTTAATGATGTTTCAACTTCCATTTGGAGTCTTGGAGGACTACCTTGTCCTGCAGCAGATATATAGGGGGTCACTGAATTTTGAGGGAGCCATGGTTCAGCTATACCATTATGGAAGGTGGATGGCAACTGAGCATCTGGCAGAGCAGCTTGCAAAGAGCTCATATCCAGGAACTGCAACCGATAAGCAAACATGTTAGATATAAGAAGCTGAAGAATATGTCACCCTACCGCTGTCTCCTATATCTCATGATCAACATCGTCAAATTTTCATATATTATGTAGGCTTAGCAAAGCAACTACTCGAGTTGCAAATGGGTACAATATATCAGTGTACATGCAGCAGATTATCTTCATTCATGCCCCTAGGTGAGTGAATAAAGCCAAACAGAAGAATATGCTATAAAATCATATGTTCACAGTTAAATTTGAATCAAGCAGTTTATCAGGTTCTTTAACCAAATTAAAACAAGATCTAACACATGTGAATTTATAAGTTCTGTACTGGAAACTTTTGGGTTTAAATTACAGTTTAAGATCGAGAGACAGTTGGACAGTACAGAGAAAGGTATGAGCGCAAGACTACCGCATTTGAAAGATCCTAAAATTTCAACTCTAATTTCTTCTTTAAAGCTTACCAGGTAGTAGATATTATGCTAAAGTTAGAAAGACCCTACAATTTCAACTCTCATTTCCTTTTAGATGCAAGGAAAGCAATAATTGAACTACATAGTCCTTGAATTGATAAAAACATTAATTGCAAGAGGTTCACTCAAGTGCACAACAAGCAACATAGTACAGCAAGATTTCACAAGGAAATTGTTTATATGAGGGGGATAGGTAGTGGGAAAATCATAAACATAATAGGAATCTGTATAATCACCTACTGATCAACAAATAAATGTTTATCAACAGTCAATGACATACCATATTGCTTTGCTCTATATCAGAATCAAATGGTATATCAAATGGATTAGTTGATTTATGGCTGATTGCATTAGTTTGAGTCTCTCCCTGAAAGAAGAAACAAAATTAATAGCTGAAAATCAAAAAAGTAGAAACAAACTACCAATTGAAATAGAAGAAAGGCACAAGCAACCTAAGAGCACAAACCATCAGAGGAAGCACAGAATGAGGATATGGTAAACCACTGGCAACACGTGATGCAATGTTATGATCATGGAATCCATCAACAGGGGCAACAGCTAGCATCCCACCTTTATCGAAGCCCTGCTGAAAGCAAAATCTCTAAGAATTTTTCAAGATCATACAGACTATCAAGTAATACAGCACAGGTGCACCAACCTCAGAAGCTCTCAAACCCAAAAATTGATCATCAGCTGATGGAAGATTTACTCCTTGATTAAGAACTTCTATAGGAAGCTGAGAACCAGAATCTTCAAATGCATTCCATGGCTGTTCAGTATCCACATACAAAACCTAATTTAAGTTTAAATTTATTTCATGGAGTTTCAATTTTGAGGGGCAAAAAGGAGCCATAGGACATTATGTGTTTCTTACTTGAGTGTTTGTAGCTGTGACAGAAGCTTGCTCGTTTTCATTCCATACACCATCATGCCACGGATTAGATGTAATTGAAGAAGATCCATGAACACTAGAGGTTTCAAAAGATGGCCATTGCGTGCCTCCGTTAAAGGTTGAAAATGGATCAAATCTTTCCAGGAAGGTTTCATTGGTTGAAGGCACTCTAATTGTATTTTCTACCTGTGCAGTAGATACTGGGCACTGAGGCATATCAAATGTTGCCCATCCTTCATTTTTAGGGACAGACAACTCTGGTGACTTTTCATCTGAGGTTGCAGCAGATGGCTGCTGAGAAATTTCTGCAAATAAGTCCACAGGTGAAGGTTGGGAAGTTTGTGAAGGTTGAATTTCATTCAAAGATGAAGCTGTAGATAAAACAGAGGGTTGAAATAAATCCACTGATGGAGACTGAGAAGATGCTGGTAACTGAAAAAGATCAACAGAAGAAGCTGAGGACGAAATTGGTGCAGGTGCCACTGGTGCCTTTGGAAGATCCAAGCTAACAGACCTTGCAGGAGCAGATGGTCGTGGAATGCCAGACACTTTATCCTGAAGGAATCCAGAAGTTTGGACAGGTTCTGAGAAAAAATCAACTAAACCACCAGAATTGTAAGATGTAAAGGATGCCGGATTGCTGTCTGTCGATCCCAATGATGTAGTTCTCTGGGGAAAGGGTGTCAATTAATATCATGTAAGGTGAGAGAGGACATGATCAACATGCCACAGAAATAAGGCCACAAGCAATTGGAATGTAACAACTAACAAACAAGGAATCATACAGCACGAAAGCATACAAACCAAGAAAGTTCAAACAGTAATAAATTACTCCTTCTCGGCCAACTGATCATCACCTTAGATATAAGAAGAAGCACAAAAGGAAAATCAAAAAAAGTAAAGTGACTTCTGTCACGAGTGGAGCTAAATAAATTTCACATTCCACTTAATTCCAATCTATGGCTTCCTATTTAATTGTAAGGAACTGAAAAACCTATATCTTGTTAATTAATCTGGTTGGACAAGCCATTTTTCTCTGGACAATATTTTGCTTATCTGAGCCAATCCTGTCTGTCCATTAGAAAGGATTATGTTTGTTAACACTAACATCTCAGTTCATACAGCACCAGATAAGAAGAGCAAAAACATGAATAAATCACCATCAAAAGAAGCACACCCACAATATTGATATAAGTTTACTAGGGCAAAACAACTATATTTTCAACAAAGCATCAGCAAACACACCTCTCCTATCTATCATAGAAGAAGGAACAAGAAAAACAAACCTGCGGATGACGAATTCCATCTACATCTCTCTTGGCATTTCTTTCTGGAGATGCAATTCTTGCTTGTGAACATACATCTTCACTTGAACCGGCACTAGAATGCGGATAGGGTGGACTGCTAACTCCAATGTCCTTATGAAAATTTGGAGACTGCACGTCAGATTTGAATTGGTCACCTCTACTAGATACAGAATAGTCAGATATTCTTGGACCAGCTCCCTCATTTGCAAACCTATCGTCAGTCGCATGATCACTGAAGCGACCAGGACTATAGATAAAACTAGACATCTTCCCTTCATAACGGCCTTTATCAGAACCAGGCTTCCTGGTCAGTGCAGCTGCTTGTTTTCCATACCGCCGATCTTCATATTGATAATCGTATGGAGGACTTTGAGAATATGAATGATACGAACTGGCACGCCTTGTCTCATCTTCATGGATTCTAGGGCTCTACAATCAGTTGGAAACATATTTAGCATTTAACTAAATGGAGAGAATCAATTTGGAGCATAAGAACTATGGTACAATTAATTATGCCTTGTTGTCATTAAATTCAAAAGACAGTTTCCTTTAAATATTTATATGCCCAACACTCGGAAAAATGCAATCACTTTATTATTCATTTATTTATGTATTTACTTCTATAATATTCACAATTACATTGTATCCAGTTCTACTATCTAAGAACATAGGAAGCCCCATAATGCTTGAAACCTGTACATTGGTTTGGAAAAATAAATAAATCTTCAAATAAGAGTAGGGCAAACTAAGTTCCAGAAAAGTATTCTCATGTAGAGAAGCATATAATATAACATAGAATATATTGCCTGCATATCTCTTGGAGGCTTGTCAGAGGACCTCGCTCCAGCATATCTTCTATCCACATATACATTCTTTATAAACTCCCTTATTTTGTTAACATTGCTGCAAAAGAAAAACATGATAATGTTACATAATGAACTCTACATATTAAATATATACTTGTCATGTAAATTTTTAGTCTGAAATCTTAACAGATAACATATATCACACCTGCTATCTGGCAAACGCTGCCTTTGGAAGTCCCAATCTTTCAAATATACTTCCCTTGCACGCTGAAAGGAAAGGACCACAAATAAATCTTATTCCAACTTGGAAATAAGACAGCTCCAAATCTCAAAAAAAAAAAAAAAGAAATATTTATGCTTGTACCTGGTTACCACCATTTTGAAGAGCATCAACTTCCTGTGACATGAACTTCGCCATAGATACAGACTTCACACGATGAGTAAACTCACGACTGCATAACATGAAAAAATACAGAAGATTTTAAGAAATAACTATTTGAATGGAAAACCGACATCTTTCTCATTTGTCTACACATTCACCTAAATATCCTTATGTTTTCTGTACAAAGTTTATTTCATATTTGTTTTGAAGCAGCCCAATATTCAAGAAAATCATTATTCAAAAATCATAAGATCAGCTCAATAGCTTCCCATGCAACAATGCAGGAGTAAAATTTTATTTCATCCTAAAATTCTAGGCTACATTATTCAGAAATCCATGACATGGTAGAAGACTATAGGACATGTCTGTTCGACCACAAGAGCATACCCTGGCACTATAAACATCCTAGGACGTAAAAGAAATATTATATGGTCTTGTTCTTGAATATAGCTGAACTTCGTAAAAAGAAAACTCGTATTTTATGCAATTAAATTCTCACATAAATTGTTTACAGTATATGGTACAAACACAGATTGTATTTGGGAATTTATTCACAAGTACTATATATGGAATCTTCTATATGTATGGAAATCCCAATTACATTTCCACATTCAGGACATGACAAACGATGAAAAAGTAACATGATTTCAGAAGTAGAATATGAAAGAATGAAAGCAAATACTTTATTTTTTACAAAAAAAAAAGGGGAGGGAGGGGGGCTGTACTCACTGTATCCCACTGCATGTTATGCAAACGAAGGTCCAAAAATTCGTACAAACATATTGTGGCCCCTGTACAAATAAATACACGTCAATTAACTGAAAATCGTCCTTAAGAGAGACAGAACTATCAAAACAAGAAGCTGCAAATGATAAAATGACATAAAGCTTCATGAATGCCGGGAAAAATAAAAGTTGTGATCAATTTCCAAATTTCTTGTAGTTAAACCCAAAACTTGATTACTTCACATCTTTGGCATATACTTTGTTTTTTGTTGGCTAATTTCAGCTAAGGCATTGTAATTTCGGGCTCCACAAAAAGGAAAGTTGCACTTTGAAATGAAACTTCAAATGGCCAACTTCTACAATAGTTCCAAATCTTCTCGGTTCTCAGGTTCCGCAACTGAACCGCTTCACTACCAACGTTTCAGCGTCTAATTGTCATAGAATAGAGGAACTTGATACAGAAAGATACTGCAACTAAAGCTTAATTCTGTTAAGCCGAATAATCAAGAAAAGATGAAGAGAAAGAAATACCAGACTATTGCAGTTAATACATCTTCGATTTGGCGGAAGCTTCATAAGACCTCTTATAATTTTCTCATTTCTCTCCTCTTCCTTTCTGGTTGCCATTTTCGAACAATCCAAGAGCTAAAAAAAAAAAAAAAAACCCCTAGAACTGTAATCGAAATTAACGATATCCAGAAAAAACCTCTGGAAATGCAACAAATGCTGAGAAAATTCTCAGCTTAAGTATAGTGCTTGTTCTAGCACTGAAAATTACCAACTACTGGTACTCGATCTAGGGTTTGAGGGTTTTTTGATCGATGAGGAATATGAATGGACTCGATTGAATCAAGCTCTTAATTGGACGAAACGTCCCTGCGATTTCAGTTCACAGGAACAAGAGTACATTTTCTTATATTTAATTGAAATTTTTTACTCTAAATAATTCATCTATTGTACATCGATCGTCTAACACCAACAAAAAATCAAAAAGCACGGGATCATTTTTGAAGTGGCGAGGACCGGGAACGACAAGTGCCAGATGTACTTTTTTTTTTTTTTTGGTAAGAAGTGCCAGATGTAATTATTGTAACGTTTATCTTCTTTTCTCTTTTCGCTTTCTTTTTAGTTTGTCTGTTTCCTGAAATCATGTAAAAAATTGAAAAACAGCATTATTTTAACATGGTGAACAAAATAAAAATAAAAAATCTAAAAATAAGATACTGTTATTCATAAAAAATTAAAACTATATCATTTTAAATATATTTTTCGCCAAAATTATAGAATTTCAGTATATCAACCAATCAATGATCGGAATAATATAATACTTAATTTGTAAATATACAAAGGGCTCCCACTTCTGAGACAAGAGTCAAATTCCAGCGAGAAAATAGAAAGGCTGAAACCCTCTCTATCCAAAACGAAAAAAAATATCGTCAACTTGTCTATTAAATTATGCTAATCCATTTCTTTTATATATATATATATATATATATATAAGAGTTATTAGAGTCACAAATTTATTGTTTGATAAAATTATATGATATTCCCTTAAAAAAGAAAATACTCTGGTTGGTTTACAAAGGGAAAAAAGTAAAAAGACTTGTCTATTAAATTATGAAAATACATTTCTTTTGTTGTATTTATTAAAAGCACAGGGAATTTCATTTACGGAAACATGGTATTTGAATGACTCAATCAATTATATATTTAAATAAATCGTGACTGGTTAAAATTTTAATATTTTCTTATTATAGGATTATATTATAATTATGAATAAGTCATAATTATAAATAGGATTTAGATGATCGATGTTATATGTCAGTCCATAATCACGTGTAAGAGTTACACTCGGTGGTTGGAGAGTTGGAGTTGAGTCGTTAGACCTATAAACTCCATTTCTAACTTCTTTGAAGTTAAGTTCCAAAACTCCATTGTTGAAGTTGGTTGTCTTGTTGGATTATCTGTTTTTGCTACCCCTCTGCTGTTAGGTGTTATGCCACGTGGCCCACACCTCACATGCCTTCACTATCTTATCATTAAATGACAACATTACTGCTTACTTATCATTAGCCCAAACAAAAAAAAAGACTATATTACTACTTACTTTTCTTATCTCAAAAAATGAGCAATGTCTAAGAAATGTATGAAACTTTTTCAGTTTTATTCAAGCTCCATTCATATCAGTTCATGGTTATATATGAACTCCCTTCATTATATATTCAATTTGGAAATTTTCCAAAACTACAGCTTTAACATTTTCAAGTGCAAACTTGTCTTAAACCAATCTACAACAGATTAGGGGGGAGGGGGAATCTGTTTTTTACTAAAAGAAGTAAAAATTTATTCTTTAGTGTTCAAAGGAAAAAATCTAACAAATTATAACTTGTAATAGATAAATAATAACTATATTTATAATTAAAAAAGTGAAAAAAATCAATCTTATAACTAAAAGTACATTCAACTAAACTAGAAGTCTTTTTTATGATTACTTTAGTATAATTTTGGCATACCATATCAATATCAAAATTACTTATTATTTAGTGGTTAGATAAAAAAAAAACATATCATCTATAAAGTTGTTCAATGAATAAAATGCACAAACATAAACTATTTTTGTTCATTTTTTTTTAAATGATAGTAAATGGTAATAATAAATAAATAAAATATCATTCTTTTATCACACTATGACATAGAAATTCATACACATAATACTGTTATTAAACTTTTTATCACTAAATCACACACGTAGTAATGACTTAAAAACATTGTATAACACTTTTTTTTTTTCATATTTTTGGGTAATGCTCATAAATTTTTTTAGAATGGCTTATTATTCCAGAACTTTCTTCATGTTTCCTTCAGAATGAATGCGTCCAGGACCACTTACAGTAACACTGCTGCCCTTTGATCAAACTACCAAATTGTATCAAACGGTGGAGGTCAAAGTAGATCCCCACATTCACTTGCTCTTTCCCTTTTCAATCCCATTTGCCAGTTACCTCCCTTATCCCTCTCTCGGAGCTCTCTATGGCCACTGTCCTCAGAACTCCGACCTTCCGGCCACCTCTGCCACCACGTTCCTCCACACCCATATTTTCCAAGTCCCCAAAACCCTTATGCGTTTCTTTCAGACGTACTAGTAGCTATAGTCCTTCTCCTTTCAGCTCTCTGCGGCTGCCTAATGTACCATCGATACGGTTCGTAAAGTTTGTGCCTTTTGCTTACAACGGGGAAACCGAGACCACTGAAACCCAGGAAGTTCAAGAACCAGAGGTTCAGGTGATTTATCTTGGATTAACCTCCATAGTTAACGCATATATATGAAAGTTGTGGGAGTATTATTTAATGATTGAATTCGTAAGTGATGAATTCAGAAATGCTTTTTTTTTTTTTCTCTAAAAACTTGATACATGCTAAGCAACACAGGGTTTAAAACTTGATACATAAACTCGATTGTCACCCTAAGGAACTTGTTCATATTATTGGTTGGTTCTTTATCCTTGTGTAGTCTGATCTCTTAAGCTTAGTTTTAGATTATTTTAAATAGGAGACATAGACATGGGAGCGGCTGGATTGAAATGAGAGGCTTATCATATGAACTTATACTTTGATGAACGTACATTTGGAGATTTGAAAGCTGCATATGTCTTGATGTCACCCGCACAATTATATTAACCATTATGGTACCGTAGACATACCAAATTCTTGGTGACTCAGATGAAGGTCCTAGCAATTGCATGACATTTGCAGAATACAAACTTCCTTTACGCAAACTCTGTGGCTCAGTAAGAGAAACTTAATATAGATTAAAGATCCAGAATCTATGAGACTGTCAGTTTTGGATTAGGAAAGTGCTTCCATAGAAATTAGAAAATTAAGGCTTTGAGATATGTGGCAATCATCAGTTCCTTCAAAAGCATGACTAGAATGGCGTTGCTAGTTGCCACTATCCTTGTCAACAAATTTCTTTTTAGAGCCTCCACTCTTCAGCAAATGGCTACTTAGATGGCAAAAGAGTGAGCTAGCTTAAAGACATGATGAGTTGAATGATGTTTACAATTTTTTTATTTTTGGTAACAAGGTGAAGATAATTACATGGGAAGTATTTTGATTTTTGTCCAGTGAAGATCTGCACAATGTCTTTTGAATATTTTTTAATTCCGTGCTTTAGAAAATATTACAAATCTACAGTCCTATTTCCAGAGTGACGACCCATGCAAGTCTGATGTGAAGAAGATATTAATTTAACCGAAGAAGAAAGAAGGAGGTTTTATATAAATAAGAGTATCACTTTAGTAGCTTAACTAAAATGTATAGACTTTTCTGGATTTTGTTTGAATTATATAAGTACCATCCCATGTTTCTGGAAGAAGTCTGCTTCCTTCCTTAATTGAAAATGGACCATTAATCTTAGTGCTTAAATATCTTAATTGTGTGTTAACTCTAACAAAAAGAAAACTTAAGCGCTGTGACTTATATCATATGTTGTCCTGTATGTGGGGTGAAAATTTAGAGATGGTTTCATATCTATCATTCTTAGACATTAGGGAAGTATTGTGATGTTTGGTGTGTCATGAGATTGGAGTGACTCCACCGTTATCATGTTGTGGGCCTTGTGGCCTGCCATCCAGTTCTCCCTTTCAATTTTTTCATTTTTTTTTTTTAAATGTAATGCATTTGCAGTATCACCCATGGTCCATTGTGTCTATCTCTTGTTCCTTACCTTAATTTACGAGATGTTTTCAATTATGTAAAACCTTAGTAAGTCAAAATATGTTTGTGATTACTACTTTTTGTGTGCTTGATGGAGCCTGGTTATCATTATTATGCCACGTTTTTCTTTGTTTTATTTCCTCTCCAAAATTCTCTTTTTTGGGTATGATTTTACACTGGATGAGGACTTATGTTAGAGGTTCAGGATGCTGACTAGCTGAAATAAGGAAAATAGAGTGCCAAGAATTTGAAGTTTTAGTGCTAGTTCCTATTCGTACCTCAATTTGCTGACACACTCATGTAACAGGACTCTTCAGATGGTCCTGTTGGTGTGGAGAATGTTACAGGTGATGATGAGGTTAGTGATGCTTGGGAAATTTCTGCCTCATCTCTCCTAACATTACTTCAATCTTACAAAGAAGCATTAGCTAATAATGATGAAGCCAAAGTTGCTGAGTTAGAATCATCATTGCAATCCATCGAAGATGAGAAAAATGGTCTTGAAGGGAAGGTCGCTTCTTTATCTGAAGAGTTATCGGTAGAAAAAGAACGCATTCTGAGGATTAGTGCAGATTTTGACAATTTCAGAAAGAGGACTGAGAGAGAACGCCTTTCATTGGTAACAAATGCTCAGGGAGAAGTAGTGGAGAGTTTTTTGTCTGTATTGGATAATTTTGATAGAGCAAAAGCTCAGATCAAGGTGGAGACAGAGGGAGAGGAGAAAATAAATAACAGCTATCAGAGCATATATAAACAGTTCATTGAAATTCTAACCTCAATTGGAGTTGAACCCGTGGAGACAGTTGGAAAACCCTTTGATCCATTGGTAAGTAAATCAGCACTTTTAAATTATCCTTTGTCTTTTGACACATCAGTCATAGAATTTCATTTGTCAGTGCCTTGTTGTACACCACGACCCCTTATATTACATGATTTAAGTATAATATATCACTATAATAGTATACCAGCCAGTATGATTGTCTGCTACAAAATTTTGTTGGTGATATCCATTTTTCACTTAAACAAGCAGCAAAATGATTTTGGACTGTTTTAATACAATTTATATCTCTTTTGCGGTTATCCCTCAATGGAATCAGTTGCCCTGAGACTCTTGAGTCTTAGTCTTCTTCCTTCCCGGCAGAATCTCTTGATAATAGATATTTTTTTTGTCTCTGATGACGTCAACCTTTCTTTATTGGGTGTAATGCTGTCATCCATGATTGATGCAGGCAAGCAAGCAAGTTGGCTCAGAATTCAATCGTGTACTTGATGAACTTTTTCAAACACTTTATCAAGTTTGTTCAGGTTTCCTGAAGACCTGGATTCGATTTTAACTCAAAGCAAGTCTAGATTGATTCGAGCCAACTTGGTGAGTTTGCAGTTGTTTAACAAAAATTGTCAAAAGGAAAAAAAATTATGAAATAAAAATATGTAAGAGAATCTAAATGTGTATTTTCAAAAATAACTTCTGTTTAAGATGATTTGACTTGGAAACTTTTTGCATCAGCTACTGCTTTGAAATGAAATACTTAAATCTCATTAAGTTGGTGGTTTTTCAAGGCTAAGATTAAAAGCCTTGGGAATTTACTAATAAGCTGTGATTTGCACTCTCCTTGTAAAAGCTGCATGAAGCAATTATGCGCGAGGATTCCACTGAATATGAGGATGGTGTCATAATTCAAGAATTCAGGAAGGGTTTTAAACTGGGGGACCGACTGTTGCGTCCAGCAATGGTGAAGGTATCAGCTGGTCCAGGACCTACAAAGCCTGAGCAAGAAGAAAAAGGCGCAAGAGAAATTTCTGAGGGCAATGCAGATGGGGAGACAGCTTGATATATCAAAATTTCTGCCTGGGTTCAATTTTGTTAAAGTAGTAGTCAGTTGAATCAGCAGGAACATAATGTTGGGTGTAAGAGCTGCTGAAGAAATATTGCATCAAAGTTTCCTTTTTAAGAAAGTTAATATTGTTTTGAAATTTTGAATTGTGTTTTCAGCTTTGCTCTCCTTTATAGAGTTAATTTAATTTGCTGGTGCTGTTTTTCTTAAAGGACCCAGAGAATTTTCTTGTCTCCTGCGGCCACTTGCAGTTGATCAAGTGTGTTGTACCAGCAACATCATATAGATATAGTACAAAACTTTTTAGCCAACTATTTGATTGAGGATTTAGTACAGAGAAATTTTCTTCATCACATATGTCCTTCGATTAGATGTGAGAAGTGATACTGCTACTGCATTATGTGTTCTTAATAAAATGTTAGACTCATAGGGTGCTGCCAAGGGAAAACGAAAAATTAGAATTGGGTTGATGGTTCCAGAAAATCTCATCTCTGAGGCCTAAAGATAAGAAAAGCCCTCTTTTCGGTTCTTGGAATGAAACGGGTGTATGAGATTCTTTATATTTACACTTGAGGGACAGAAAGTATAATTTTGGCCATTTAAACAAGGATAAAATTGCATCTAGTTAAAAGTTAAGAGGATCCAATTGAAAATAAAAATTAGAGAGATGAAATAAATTAATTTAAATATTTTTGTGAATACATGTAAAAGTGAATTTCTAAGTCAATATGATGATTTGGGCCCACTGGTTTTAAGGGATGGTAAAAGTTCAGTCAATTAATAACTTGACTATATATTAGAAACTAGAAAGCATATTTGCTGGTTTTGTTTTCTCACTTTCTCAGTAGAGTATGCTGTAGAATACATATTCTTACAAGTATGCATCACTTTCATAGTTTATTTTAATTAGAAAACACCTAAATTTATTTTATAATAAAAGGAGCCATCTTTCCATATATATATATATATATATTGGTAGAAAAGGAACTACTTTTCAGTATTAGAAGCAAAATAACAGAAGACAAAAAGCTGTGCAAATTCTGGTGACGTAGTATGGTCAGTGATCGGCTCACCACTTCTAGTTAATCTTTAATTGATAGAGAATTCCACCACATGGTTCACAAAGTGACTATCATGTGCATGTGATTGTGTCGTGTGTAAAAAAATTAGAAAAAAAAAAAAGACTATTATTGACATACTATTACTGATTGATTGCTTTATTTTAAAAATTAAAAAGATGTGAATGTTGAAATTAAAAGTAGGGACTAAATTATAATTTTTAGTAAATTAGAAAGACCAATAGCATAGTGATGTTAAAAAAGATATATTAAGGCAGTAAAATATAATAAATAAGATAATAACCACAATATTGAAGATATATATCAAGTGTTGAATATATATCTAGAGAAACTCTTCAAATCTATGAGCAAATACATGATTGATTGAGTTAATCAGAATGGTTTAAAAAGATGCTAAATACGCATATCAGTCTTGTTTGAATTGGAATATGATACTGTAGCATTGCTTTTCATGTGTCATCTTATCTTATCTTTATCCCTTATTAAAATTCATCACAAACAATAATGCGTTCACATGCTATTTAAAATGTTGTAAATCCTAATACAATCTCACTTGTCTCACTAATTCAAGTAATAGAAAATTGGTGCCAATTTAAACAAGAACATACCCAGAAACAGGAAACAAAACCCCATATGATTCCGTCTCCACCATTTCTTATTTCCTTATCGTTCAATGAGAATTAGTGTTAATTCGTTTCCCAAGCCTCATAAATCATAAGTTGGACTTTGCATACTTTGGTTGAAATTTTCTAAGATTCTACTAAAATTGTAAAATGATAATGTAATGGTACACTGTAATTAATTGGGTGATAAAAACAAGTTCTAAATTGTCATTGATTTGGTTTGATTCCTGTTCTTTCACATCAATTGTTATTTCATATTCAAATTCGATTTTGTGGTTGATTCTCTTGTTTGAGTAGCCAAGCAACACCAAAAATGAAATTGAAAATGGAAAAAAGCTGACGAAACTAGTGCCTATCCTTTCATGTTAGCAATACATATAAATACCGTTTTGATATGAATATTATATTTTGATAATTTATTTTTTTTATTGTTATAGTTTTAAAATTATTTATCTTAATATTACAATTTTTTATTTTTAAAAAAATAAATATCAATAAGTAGAGTCTACTGAACACGCCAAATGTCATTCTGCGTATTCCTTAATAACATGTCACATGATATGTTGTGTATTTGGTAGACTCCACCACAACAAAAAAGAGATATAAAAAGACACGCTAAATAACATTTGACATGTCTGGTGAACTCTACAAGCTGATATTTATTTATTTTTAAATAAAAAATATAATATAAAGATAAATAATTTTTAAACTATAATAATAAAATAAATAAATTATCAAAATATAATATAAACCCATAAATACATGTTCTTTATTTGGCCACATGTCTTTATAACTTGTTAGTTATAAATACTAACTATTGAGCATGCACTAAATGAAAAAAAAAAAAAAAAAATATCCCATAAAAAATGTAAAAAAATAAAAAAGATGCCAATATTTTCAGCAAGTAATAATAGCAAAGGCCGGCCAACTGAAGCGTCTTGTCCCGTGATGAAGACGACGACAATGTAAATTTGTATGCATGTGTGTGTGTGTATGTGGAATATGTGTCTATGCCTCAGCCGAGTGTGTGCAATTAATGATGAAGACAACGACAATGTAAATTTGTATGCATGTGTGTGTGTGTATGTGGAATATGTGTCTATGCCTCAGCCGAGTGTGTGCAATTAATGATGAAGACAACGACAATGTAAATTTGTATGCATGTGTGTGTGTCAGTGTGGAATATGTGTCTATGCCTCTGAGTGTGTGCAAGAGTTATATATAGATACTTTTCATCCTCCTCTACCACTTGCTTTACGGCACTGGATACCAGAGAAATTAACAAACAGTTTTCTTCACTTTTGCCTCCTTTCTTTTGCAGCTCGCATATCCGTTTCGTAAGTTTTCCCTTTCTTCATCTTTCTAGCTATACATATACCATGTGATATATATATATATATATGCTTATCTTGTTATTTCTTCTTCACGCGCGCATGTTTGATAAAGGAAGTGATATGATTCTTCTTCTTCTTCTTTGCTGTGTTAGGGAATAATCAACAAATGCTTTTTTTTTTTTTTTGGAATAGGTGGAGAGGGTACAGCCAAGACTGGCCGCCCTTTCAGTGTGTATTTTAATATTATACGTCATTTTACTCTTAGTCCCAAGTTTGGAACTTCATGTATATGCGTAGTCCATATCTACACATTTCATCTCAGAATAAAACAATTATCATTGAGTTAATTAAGCTGTATATCAGTTGATTAGATGACTTTTCTTATAAGAAGAAAGTTTTGTATTCGATACTTCTCATTGATAAAATGAGAGTCTCAAAGTACTTCATACATAAAGTTACAGTTGTAGGTGTTTCGATAACGAAACCCTTCAAGCAGAAATTACTCGCCTCAAATTTAGTAAGTGTAGCTCCATTCAAAAGTTGAGATTAAATCATGGTTCTTAGGTTAAAAAAAAAAAAGAATTATCATTGTGTCCCTAATTAACCTCATTAATTTCACCATTCTGCCCTCCATACATATTTCCTTTAATTTCCTTGTCCATGTCATTCTATAGTCATGTGGGCAAAGGTAATTTCCCTTTGAACTTTGTTTGGTACCTAGGAACTAGGTTACACATTACTAGAACAAGAATATATATAGAAGGGATGTCATAAATTGTAATAAAGTTCATTGGATGCACGCGTATGATCAGATGCCAGAGCAGAGAAGTGGTGGTCCAAGACATAGGTGGAACTGTGGTGTCCTTCAATCCTTTCCCACCCCACCTTTCTAAATTCTAATGGTGGTCCTCCGCCAACTGCTATATATACCTATTTCAGTACATAACTATACATTTAGTTGTATTCCAAAGGAATAATTTTAAGTCGCCCATTTCACTCAAATGAAACCACTTATTAATTAGTTGGCTAAGTTCCTGCATTAAAATTTCTGCCCAACTAGCTATCACTTCGGTATCATCTATAAATCATTTACTCTTACAAAATAAAAGAACAGTGGCCTTTAGGTAAAGACAACCTAGTCTACGAAGATAGGGTAATCTCGTTAGCAGTGCACTGCATGGATCATGTGGTCCATGTGGGATTATGGATCATTATGTAGAAAAATCATTGTCTTTGGGACAACAAGCTCTAAAAAGGTCTTAGGTTTCCTTTTTCTTTATGTGAGGTCTTAGGTCCTTGTTTTTCTTCTTCACTTTCTGCAAATCAAGGTCTTAATTAGTCCTTGAATAACTGAATGGCTATTATCCTTTTTTGTTTTTTTCTTATGAGATCATTTTATTTATAAACTTGATTTCATAAACATTGGGAGGTACATAGCAGTTGAAATGGAAGAAGAGATAAAGGAGGAGCTTTTACAAGAGCAAAGTAATTCAGAGGAGAGTGATGAAGTGGAAGAAGCATTGATGAAAAAGGCATGGAATGAAAGCAAGACGATGTGGGCTGTGGCTGGTCCAGCCATATTCTCCAGGTTTTCCACGTTTGGCATTAACGTAGTTAGTCAAGTCTTCATTGGGCACATAGGCTCCACCGAACTTGCTGCCTATGCCCTTGTCATTACTGTCCTAGTAAGGTTTGCAAATGGTATCTTGGTAAGTGTTCTTTTGCTTATAATTAGTACAAAAAAATCTACATATTTTTTTTGTGCTATATATCATGATAAACTGAATTAATAATAGAGAAATGGAATGAAATTAACTTCATTTAGTGCAGCTGGGCATGGCAAGTGCATTGGAAACTCTTTGTGGGCAAGCATATGGGGCAAAGAGATATGAAATGCTTGGAATATATCTTCAAAGATCTTGGATAGTCTTGTTTATAACCACAATCTTACTTCTCCCTATTTATATCTTCACCACTCCATTATTAGAGGCCTTAGGACAAGATGAAAGCATTGCAAAGGTTGCAGGAAGCATTTCTCTTTGGTCAATCGGAGTGGTCGTTGCTTTCTCTGTGTCTTTCACTTGCCAAATGTTCCTGCAAGCACAGAGCAAGAACATTATCATTGCCTACCTCGCAGCAATTTCGATTTCACTTCATGTTTTCCTCTCATGGCTTTTGACTGCTAAGTTTAATCTCGGGATTACTGGTGCAATGACATCAACAATTTTGGCTTATTGGATTCCCAATTTGGGTCAGCTTATGTTTATCTTCCACAAATGCCCTGAAACATGGAAGGGTTTCTCATTCTTGGCTTTCAAGGATCTCTGGCCTGTTGTTAAGCTTTCCCTGTCTTCTGGAGCTATGTTGTGGTAAGAAGCTAAGCATTTGTTTTCACATTATCTAATGCTTATATATATATATATATGGTGCTATTAATATTCTACTCTAATCATAGGACTCAATAAATTAATGTCATCTAAGACTAACACATAGCAATGATTCCTTTTACAGTCTTGAGATATGGTACAACACAATTTTGATTCTTCTAACAGGGAACATGAAAAATGCCAAGGTTTCTATTGATGCTCTGTCCATATGGTAACTTGATCTACCTCATTCTTTTGCTTCAAATGTGATATTAAACTAGACAGCTTTTGACTAGATAATTCTCTTGTAGCCTCAACATCAATGGGTGGGAAATGATGATAGCACTTGGTTTTTATGCTGCTGCTAGGTAAGTTATTCTGATCACAACCCTTTTCCTCAAAAGAAGGTAGAAGTGATCCATGCAATTAATTTGCAGTGTCCGAGTGTCAAATGAGCTTGGAAGAGGGAATTCAAAGACTGCAAAATTCTCCATTGGGATAATAGTTGTCACATCATTTTCCATTGGGTTCCTGCTATTTCTATTCTTCCTATTCTTTAGGGAAAGACTTTCATACATTTTCACTCCAAGTCCAGAGGTGGCTGAAGCTGTTGGGGATTTGTCACCTTTGCTCGCATTCTCCATGTTGTTAAACAGTGTCCAACCTGTTCTCTCTGGTAATATACTATCTTCTTTTTTTTCTAATGAAATTTGGAATTCATGTAAATTTTATTATATATATATATATATATATAGGAGTGTCTATTGGAGCTGGGTGGCAAAGCATTGTAGCATACGTAAACATAGGGTGTTATTATCTGGTTGGTATTCCTGCTGGAATTGTGCTTGCTCACCTTATCCATTTGGAAATCAAGGTAAGCTATATCATAATTGAACATTTGTTATGATATAAGCATAAAAAAAGTGAAGTGAAGTGAAGTGAATAATTGAACTACTTTTGCAGGGTCTTTGGATAGGAATGTTATTTGGTACATTTGTTCAAACTCTAGTGCTTCTTATAATTACGTATAAAACTGATTGGGAGAAGCAGGTAATTGACTCCTCTATTGTCTTTTACAAATCTCAGTTTTATTTACTTTCTCATTCACCTCAAACCAATTGACTTAAACTACAGGTGGAAATAGCCCGCAAACGCGTTAACAAGTGGGCTGCAGTGGAGCCTCAAGAATCAAATGGCACCTCAACCATTTAGTTTAACTTTAAACTCTCTTCTTATTTACCTTTTTCACAAAGCTGCATTATCAATTTTTTATGAATTCCACCTTCGTTAATCTCTTTTCCGTTATTTGTTTTCTTCATAAATATGGGATTTTATTTATTTTTTTATTGGATATGCCATCTTTTTGGATCCCAAGAGAAAGTGTAAACATGATTTAAAAAGAAACAAGTTTCATCCAAAAATTTATTACTCATTATTTACTAGTTAGTTGAAGAATAAAATAATACTTTTCATGAGTCCTAAAAATTAAGAGCTCTCTTTTTTCACTTTTTGTTTATTCTCCCCAAAATAAAGTTAAGCTACACTTTTCTCTTTACATAATATTTCTTTAAGTTTTATTGGACTTACGTACATAATTTCTTGTATATGGCGTAATTTGTTTTGAATTACCCAATACCTAGATCATTTAAATTTACAATTTCTGTTTGCATTGTAGTGGATGGAACAAACACTCATCCAGATACATACTTAGATCGCGTTTGGCATATGGAATTTTTTTTCGTTCCTAAAAATTATGTTTTCTATAAATGATCATTTTTAAAAATGTGTTTTGTTAGCCTTAAATATTTTTGAAAATGTTAGACAATATTTTTTAAATTTTTTTTTTTAGAACCTTAGCATTTTTTTTTAAAAAAAATATTCTTATCTATTTTAAGTAAAATAAAATAAAATTATTTTTTATAATTAATGAATATTTATTTAAAATTAAGAATAAGTACTAACAAAAATAAAAATAAAGTATAGACGAAAATGATGGATAACAAAAGTACAAAACAACATTAATAGCACATAATTGTAGTGGAAGACAACGCTTATGGGTGATTTTGCCAATCCAACGACACTTGACACTTGACACTTGTGGTATGCTCTTCTCTTCTCGTGACAACAACATTAATTATGCCTTGTACTATCTTACTGTGATTTTTGGCCACATGTATTTTTGTATATTCAAACATTAATATAATAAAATTTAAAATTATTATAATATAAAAATCACTTGAATGTGTGTAACATAATTTCGTACTTTTTTGTCGTGCTTGCTTAGAATTATCTAGTATCTATAGCTGAATATTAATTAAAAAGTAAATATATATTTGTGTCTTTAAAAAATAATTTTTAAAATAATATTAATTATAAAATAATTTTTAAAAGATTTAACATTCATAACAAAATAACTCTTAAAAAATTCAAGATTTAATAAATGGTGGACTCTTTTATTATAGATATCAATTTTTTCAATAATTATTTTATAATTAATATTCTTATAAAGACTATTTTATTAAATATTAATTTTTTTAAAAATACAAATATAAATTTACTCTTAATTAAATATAAGTAGCCGTTTAGGGTCAAACAATTATAAATTGTTGACAATAGCCCATGTGAATGGGATGGGGAACGAAGAGTAAACCAAATTGTCCTTGTCCTTGACCACGTCCACTCTTAATTCACTTCAAACAAAACAACTCGTCATTCATGAGATGTTATTATAAATATTTTAAAAAATTAAGTTATTTAATATGTATCAAACATATAATTTGGCACGTTAAACAAAAAAGTTAACTTTAACCAAAAATAAAAGAATTCAACACACTTTTTTACATTGTGTCGTTCTTGTATTTTANACTTTTTTATGTTATGTCATTCTTGTATTTTATAAAAAAATTTATATTCTGTTATATAAGTAAGTTAATTTTTTTGATATATTCACAATAATATTAAAATCAATAAATAAGTCTCACAAAAAATCTCCAATAAATAGTAGATAGCTATATCCCCTAAGAGGTGATGTAACTCAACAAACCCTTTGTAATTTATAGCTAGAATAGTGTCATGTCGATTTTTTACAAAAAGTAAAATGTAATTTTAATTCTTAAAAGATATAATAAAAATTATTTGAGTCCTTAAAAATTTTCTTGTATCACTTAAATTTTTAAAAATACAAAAAAAGTATTAAAATGATCTATTTTTTTATTATCACTTGAATTCTCATCCTTTTATATTCTTAATTAAAAAATTAACTTTGTTCATTTATAACAAAATCCCAACCAAGAATGAATCGTAACTCGTAGGCAACCAATATCGTTTTTGGCTACTGAAAAGAAAACGTGAATAAGTGAAGCAATATTCATCCAATGAACAACTGAGGAAAAAGAAAAAAAGGTTTGAAGGTTGGGCTCCACTCAGTGGCAATGGGACTTGTTGGGGCCCCCATATTTGTCCTCTTCTTCATCTCATGGTTTTCGTGAAGGCCCCGCTGAGCTGGACTTTTCAGAAGCGCAAGTCATCTCTATTCTCTGCTCCACTAATATTTCAGCACATTAGCAAAATAAAAATCAATAATATTAGACAAGTATTTACAGTTTTATATATTACTTCACACAGTCTCACAATTGAAAATTGATAAAAATTTAACAAAAAAAATTAAGTGCGTTCAGTTAATTTTTTTTTTATTGCAAGAATATAAGAATATTTAAACTTTAACCTCTTACAAATTATTTATATCTCTAACTATTAGACTATATCTCATGAGTCAGGACTTGAGTTCAGCAAAATTAAAATAATCTCAATTATATGAATATGAATTATTTNATTATATGAATATGAATCATTTCATATCTAATCAGTACACACTACACACTCTACATATAAGCCATTAGATATAGTATTAATGAGCTTGAGTAGCTTACAAAAATTCAAAGACTCAAACATTCATTTCATTATCTAACAAAAAAAATTACTCTTTATATATAATGCAATATCGGCATTATTAAATATAAACCTTTTTTTGTTTATCATACATTACGTAATACGAGATAACATATTTTCTCTCAAAATTTTATTATAGTATCTTTTCATGAAATTTAAATATAATATCACCATAATAAAATATTAAATATTCAATTATTAGAGTATCCTTAAAACTTAAATATAAATTTTCCATNGTAATACGAGATAACATATTTTCTCTCAAAATTTTATTATAGTATCTTTTCATGAAATTTAAATATAATATCACCATAATAAAATACTAAATATTCAATTATTAGAGTATCCTTAAAACTTAAATATAAATTTTCCATGATAGACCTTTTTTGGAAGGTTGTACATCATAGGCAACTTGGATTTCTTAACTTTTTGCTGACGTATAATATAGCGTCCTCGTCAACATACCATCTAGCTTGACGTTTCTATAATTGGCGAGAGAAAAAGGTATATGAAGACAAGACAGACTGATATTGAGGTTGACAATGTTGAAGCAAGACAATCTATCTGCCGTGCCAGTTGTTAGGTTTTGACATGGAATGGAAGTGGTTTCTAAGAAAAAAAGTTCACTTCTTTGTTCTCAGTTCTCACTCACCCAAACAATTAATGTGAGGGAGATGAAAATATGCCACGTCCAATATGAGAAACACATAAATAACTTGGGAATGTTTTTGGTGCAGAAGGAGCTTCACTTCAAAGAGATATAGACATATCCCTCACTAGTGACTACGCAACATAATTGCGGATTAAGAACTTAACTGAGTTTGATGAAGGAGCTTGAAGCACGACTCATTTTAAAATGGAATCAAACATTTGTTAATTATTAGCAACTCAAGAAGTAAATAAAAAGAATTAAATGGGCAAGAGTTCTCAAACAAAAGAATTAAGCTCGCTGTATGTTTTAACAATGATAGTAAATTGACTTAATAAATTTGTGAAGAGTTAACTTATTGAATTTATGATGAGTTAACTTAATGAATTTGACAATATTAAGTCTACGTGCAAGTTGATTTAGTGAATATGTGACGAGTTGATTCAGTATGTTTCTTTGATTTTTTATTTTTTGGGCTAAATTCATTTTTATAATAGAATGGATACAAATAAAATATTTTAAAAATTTAAGCACTAAAAATACAACATTTTAATTATATATATTTTAAATTCTTGTAAATTTTAAAAATATCCTATTTAAATACAAGTTTGGATAAATCTTGTTTTTATTTGCCAAACAGAAGATGCCATATATAATATGTAGAGCAATTCAGATACGCCGTCTTTATACACCAACATAAGTGAAAGGTGTCTTCTCTTACTTAAACATAAGTGATGTGCTGTAGAAGTGTAGAGGGACTTTAGTTATTGTAGTTTTCAATTATTGGCCACACTTCGCGGGTTGTTTTAAACTTTGTCGTTAGAGAATGTTAGTGACATTTGAATTATGTATTCACCAACATTCAAATAATATTAAATGTTGCCATATACTATTTATAGCAATGTTTCCCAATGTGTCCTTATTTAAAATACTGCTCAATATCAATGATATAGTAATATTACACTTTTTCTATTTTTATATAAAATTAGTGCAATATGTTAGAAAAATAAAAATATACAATGAGAATAAAACTTTTAACATCAAACAATTTTATTTTTATAATAAAAAATGGGTCATTAGATACAGCCATTGACAACAATATTAAACTTTAAAAATTAGTGTTCGGGAAAATTTAACATATTGTAAATTGAGATACACTTATCTGGATTACTTTTTTTTTTAAAATAAAAAAACTATATTTCCTATTATTAATTTTTTTTAAAAAAAATTAAATTTTATTTTTTAAATTAAAAGGTATTAGTTATTATATTGAGTAATTTTATTTTCGTAATGCCATGTAAGAAATAAAAAAAAATTATGCACAGATATTTCTTTGCAAATTTACGCGAAACATGTTTTTGGATTTATTGACATTTTTTTTTAACTTAAAACTAAGGTTTAACTCTAATTTTTTTGATAGAGCAAAACTTATTAAACTTGACACAAATTATATTTGCTTTAGAAATTTTATTGTCCAAACATTTATAATTATAACTTTGAGTAAATAACACTTTTAACTTTTATATTTTTTCAATAAAAAATTTTAAACACAAAATTTTATTCTTACCATTTTACCAAAAGCACCTATTGATCAATTGATCTAAAGTCCCCTTAACTCGAATTCACTGCCATTGGCATTGGCAATGTGAACAGCCGCCGACAACCCTGACCGTTGTTACAGCGTCCATTTTTTTATTTCTTTTTGGTAAGATTACAGCGTCCATTTATGAACACGGACAGGACCCACCAATCACAATTCACAAAAAGGGTGTCGTAAGCAATTTTTGTTTGTCTTCTTCAAATGAAAATAGGGGGTGCTACAGGACCCACGAATCACAATTCACAAAAGGGGGTGCTATGCTACACCCCCTGATAGCGACTTTTGTCTATTTTATCTGACTTTTGCAGGTTTTGCAGGTTTTTGTCTAATGTAAATGCAAATGGAACCGGGTGGAAACAAGTTTTCGTAATTATAAAATCGGCTGTTGACAACTTTTCTTAATTATAAAATGGGAACAAAACTTTTCTTATTTGCAAATTTAGCCATTCCGAGATCTTTTAAGAATTAAACTTTTTCGTAATGTCCGTGAATAGCAGCTTTTGCAGTGTGTTAGATATCTGTGAAGATGATCTTCTCTTCCTTGTTCAGTTCTCACCTTTTACTCTCTCTGTGCCCTTAGCCCCTTTAATTAATGGAACATCTAGCTCAACCATGTGTGATTTTGCAGGAAATTGGTTTTTCNTTATTCTTACCATTTTACCAAAAGCACCTATTGATCAATTGATCTAAAGTCCCCTTAACTCGAATTCACTGCCATTGGCATTGGCAATGTGAACAGCCGCCGACAACCCTGACCGTTGTTACAGCGTCCATTTTTTTATTTCCTTTTGGTAAGATTACAGCGTCCATTTATGAACACGGACAGGACCCACCAATCACAATTCACAAAAAGGGTGTCGTGAGCAACTTTTGTTTGTCTTCAAATGAAAATAGCTACACCCCCGATAGTGACTTTTATGTGTTTTTTCAGTTTTTGCACCTTTTTTTTTTTGTCTAAAATACAGGATAAGTAACTGACTGTTGACAACTTATCTTAATTATGAAAGGGGAATAAATTTTTTTTCGTATTTACAAAGTTAGCCATTAAATTCTTTTAGCTGCTCATTTGAACGGCTCCAGCTGCCATTAGCAGAGACATCTCCGCCATGAGAGAGCCAGAAAACAAAAGATTTGGGCTTTGAGGATGATGAGTCGCCATTGCCTGGGTGCTTCCAAAGCACACCCTTGGCCTGAAGCCTTTGAAGATGGCGCCTTTGCTGCTCTTCTAGTCCAAGAACATCTTCCCAGCTGTCGGTGCTGGTGATATTTGTCTGATGAACTAGATCTATGGCTTTGATGGCTTCAAGAGGGGCCGATTTTGGATCCCTCCAAGGGACGGTCGGCGACGAGCCTTGAAATGGCTCCGCAACAGTTGTTGAATCGCACAATAGTTTTCCCATTTGAATGTATATTCACTAATTTTATTTCTTTTTTAATTTTCGGAGGCTTTTTTCTTTTTTTCTTTTTTCTCCTCTTCAATGGCGGAGGAGTTGCAGAACACAGGGGGAGCGAGAGAGAGAGATTATAGGGCTAACGGATAGATGGAGGAAGCAGGAGAATTTAGACACGTAGATAAATCAGGACGTTAATTGTCTCTTATGACTTTTCTGACCGCAGGAGAGATAGTAGTGAATGCACTGGGCCGTTGCGTTTTACTCAGCTGGGTAAACGAGCATCTAAAAAAATTTAATGGTTAATTTTGTAAATATGAAAAAGTTTTGTTCCCCTTTTCATAATTAAGAGAAATTATCAACATCCGGTATTTTAAACAAAAAAAAGCTGCAAAAACTGAAAAAACACATACAAGTCACTATCAGGGGGTGTAGCATAGCACCCCCCATGAAGGGGAAATAATGCCCTCTTCGTTTAGAAAGTGGTTAATTATTCTCCCAACAAATTGCCCCAAACTAAGAAGGGCAATTCTTGTTCTGCAGAAAAGCATAGGCAGCCACAAAAAGCCCAGAACCAAACACTGATCGATTGCTCAAAAAATGGAGGGGAATCCAAAGGAGAAGCTGCTGAGCCTGAGCAACGATGTAAAATCAGAAGCAGAAGAGGAATTGCCATTGATGAAAAGGGTATGGGAGGAGAGCAAGCTCATGTGGATAGTAGCAGCTCCAGGCATATTCACTAGATTCTCTACCTTCGGTCTCAATGTCATTAGTCAGGCATTTGTTGGTCATATTGGGTCCAAAGAACTCGCTGCCTTTGCTCTTGTATTCACTGTTCTCATTAGGTTCGCAAATGGTATTCTGGTATGCTTCAACAAAATTTCTCTTCTTTCCCTCTTTACTTTAGCAAAGTTTTGATTTTTAAAATGGATTTCGAAGCATTTTGGCCATCAAATAGTGAACCATATATGCCTCCGTCATTGAACCTACGAGCCTTATTCTTTTTTTAGGAAAAAAGATATTAAACTTTATTTATTTAATTATTTATTTTTGGACATACACCCCACGAGACTTAGTTGTTCTTCATATATAAGGATAACTCTTCTATTTGAAAAATTAGATAAATTTTTCAGCAGTTCAACCTCCTCTGTAATTTTTTTGCTCAAAGAAACTGAGACCTCCTCTCTGTTTCAGCAGTTATGTTAAAGATTTCCTTAACAGTTTTCATCTTTTATGTCAGATAGAACCAGTTAGTGTTCTACTAGTAATTCTATTAATTAATGCTACTCGGGTTGTAAGAGAGGCATATTTTTCAGGGTTTTAATGTGAGGCAAAATATTTATCCAATGAATTCATATTGTGAATATATTTCAATCTAAAGCTCTCATAATATAACCCAAATAATGTTTGTAAGTTGATGACAATTGCAGTTAGGAATGGCCAGTGCATTATCAACTCTTTGTGGACAAGCATATGGTGCAAGAGAATACGGCATGATGGGAATATATCTTCAAAGATCATGGATAGTGTTATTCCTTACTTCACTCATCCTTCTTCCTGTGTTCTTATTCACAACCCCAATTTTGAACATGTTTGGCCAAGATGAAAGCGTTTCACAAGTGGCAGGAGCCATTTCTCTTTGGTCAATTCCTGTGATGTTTGCTTTCAATATCTCATTCACTTGCCAGACATTCCTACAATCTCAAAGCAAGAACATCGTTATCTCGTTCTTGGCTGCTTTCTCAATAGTGATTCATATATTCCTTTCATGGATTTTAAGTGTTAAATTCCAGTTTGGGCTTGCTGGTGCAATGACTTCCACAATTTTGGCTTACTGGATTCCCAACATTGGTCAGCTTATATTTGTTACATGTGGTTGGTGCCGTGAAACATGGCAGGGTTTCTCATTTTTAGCATTCAAAGATCTCTGGCCTGTTGTCAAGCTTTCCCTTTCATCTGGTGCCATGTTGTGGTGAGCCTTCTTCGCTATTAAGTATCAACTAGTGGCTTGTGTTCTTCTTTGCAAATGCCTTTTTTTGTGGGTGTAGAATTCAAACTTTAAAAGTTTGATTATGGAGAAAACAATTGTTCATAAAACCAATCTAGTGCTTCCTAACTTAAAGTTACGGTATTTTTTACAGTCTTGAGCTCTGGTACAACACAATATTAGTTCTGTTAACTGGTAACATGAAAAATGCAGAGGTTGAACTTGATGCTCTATCAATATGGTAATCCTTTTGCCTTATGTCCTTTTCCATTTTTTATTTTTTTTTATAGGTTATGCTTTTTATTTTCTGTCTCATTGGTTTGATATATAGATATGCTTTTCTCGTAACCTACTAAAGATCAAATCTTATTCTTTACAGCCTCAATATCAATGGATGGGAAATGATGATATCTCTTGGTTTTATGGCAGCAGCAAGGTAATGGCACATTGGTATTCTTCTTTTCCTCTATATTGTTGATGTGGGCATTGTACTTGTCATCCATCAGCAAAGGCTTTAGGCATAAAGAAAATGGGCGCTATTAAATTAAAGAGCCATCAATTTTTATTATGGAAAATTTACTGTATCTGATTTAATTTGCAGTGTTCGAGTGGCAAATGAGCTTGGAAGAGGGAGCGCCAAAGCTGCAAAGTTCTCTATTGCTGTGACAGTGCTTACATCATTCGTCATTGGTTTCGTGCTGTTTCTATTTTTCTTATTTTATAGGGAAAGACTTGCCTACATATTCACTTCAAATAAAGATGTGGCCGCTGCAGTTGGGGATTTGTCACCTTTGTTGTCATTTTCTATACTGCTGAACAGTGTCCAACCAGTACTCTCAGGCATTTACTATACTGCGTTTACTCTCTTTCTCTCTCTCTCTCTTTGTTCAGTGAATTGATATAAGATTACGTATACAATTATTATTACTCTCGTTGAAGTATATGTTGACACTCTTAGATTGTTTTCTTAAATGCTATATCAGATTCATTGAGTTCTTGTCATATGTAATATTATATCTTTTATTGTACTTTAACAATGATTTTGCCACCTTCAAATCATGCATCCTTCTGGTATAGTTAGATAATCTTATTATTGGTGTGTGCGTGAGTTAAATGTCTGAAGAATTTCCTGAGATAAAAGGTGGAAAATGCATGCTCAACTGAAGATTGAATGTCTTCTGTTTTGTGTCTTATCTATTCATTTAAACAGGAGTTGCTATTGGAGCAGGGTTGCAAAGCATTGTTGCATATGTAAACATAGGCTGTTATTACATTATAGGAATTCCTGTTGGAGTTGTACTCGGTAAAATATTGCATTTGCAAGTCAAGGTAAGCTAATATATTATGTTCTTTTAATCTTTTTTTATATTTTCAAATTCAAATTTGGACATGAATTACTTGTAGTGTGTACTTGAACTTCATATGTAGTTTCTTCCAACAGACACTTTTCCCCCTTTGCAGGGCATCTGGATTGGAATGTTGTTTGGAACATTCGTTCAATCTGTAGTGCTTGCTGTAATAACCTATAAAACTGATTGGGACAAACAGGTATTGAATTTATAATTCACCTTCCTTTTAATTACTACATTCACTTGAATGTAAATTATAATTATTACATCCACTCAACATGATAAAATGATTATGTTATTGTGCAGGTAATCATAGCTCGTGATCGCGTTAGCAGGTGGTCTAAGGTAGACCCTGAAGAAAGAAATACAAATGCATCAGATAACTAGTTTCAGCTAGGAGGGCTATGAAGCTGCTGTAAAGCTGCTGAATTGTTCTGTTATTAATGTATTGCTTGCAAGTAAGCGCAAGGATATTGATATTGATATTGATAAATAATAAGAAATCCATGACCAGCAGCTCTTTGGTGCCATTAAAGCCTTCCAATGTGAAGATGCCATTAAAGCCTTCCAATGTGAAGATAACATTTTCCCAAGCGCAAGGATATTGATATTGATAAATGCTAAGAAATCCATGACCAGCAGCAGCTCTTGGTGCCATTAAAGCCTTCCAATGTGAAGATAACATTTGCCATTAAAGCCTTCCAATGTGAAGATAACATTTTCCCAAGCGCAAGGATATTGATATTGATAAATGCTAAGAAATCCATGACCAGCAGCTCTTGGTGCAATAAAAGCCTTCCAATGTGAAGATAACATTTTCCCACCCTTAAGCTTAACCAATCCACATGCTCCTCTGCTAAGATAAGTGGTAGGAAATTTTTCACAACATGTCATATAGATTTGTTATGGAATTTCATTGCAGTGTTTAATTCCAAAGTAAGAGTTTGAAACACAAGTAGATTACATACCAACCATTCACCAATATCCAAAGGGAGAATGGACCATGGAGAGAATACCTAACTAGAGTAATGAGATGGAGTGCGTGGCATAGCCACAATGGATACGAGAGAATGATGAGAAATTGTTTAATTAATACATCCCCAGTGTACTGCATAGGATTTGTAATGTGCTAAACCTGCTGGACATAATAATTCACTTACACATATCATATCAACTACTAAGCCAATACCAAGTACCTTTCTCGTGTCTTTGTCTTTCGCGTTGGAAATTTTGTTTTTATTTATTGTTATTTATCTAACAGTCAAAGGTCAAAACAATACCTTGACTTCACGTTTGGCCAGTGAGGTGCTGTCAGCTGTGCTGTGCTGTACTTGGCTCCGTTTACAGCAGATTCAAAGTTCACTTCTACCATGACAAAGATTCATGAAAATAATTAATTTGTGGGGCCATAATTAAATGCAGAGACCATCCCCATGCCACAACCAGAATAATTTTTTAAAGGTTTAATTGTAATTTTAATTTTTTTTATTTTAATAAATTAATTTTTTGATTTCTTATTTTAAAAATAAATAATCTAGTCTCTTTATTTTTATAAAATATGTAATTTTAGTCATTCTTTCTAACTAGTTTAAGGTGTATAATTCTTCAATTCACAATCTCACCATTTAGATTAAAGAGTTATATTTTGTAAATCTTCTCACAAAATTTTAACTCAATCCAATTGCGGAACTTAACCTAAAATACTAAAATTAGAAGTTTTCATCTAACTGGAGATGTAGATTTATTCACCGTTAGATCGAGTTGAAATTTTATGGAGATGTTCATGAGACGTAGTTCTTTAATCTCAACGGTAGAATTATGAATTAGAGAACTTTATACATTAAAATAGATTTATGAAATTTTGACTTAAAGATAAAATGACCAAAATTGCATATTTTATAAATATAAAGAAATTAAGTTATTTATTTTTAAAACAAAATGACCAAAAAATTTAAGTTGTTAAAATAAAAAAAAAAACCAAAATATTAATTAAACTTTTTTTTAAATACAATTATGACGCTTCACCTATACCAACAAGAGATCATTCAAAGGTAAAACTCTTAAATATATATAATCATCAAATGATTTTTTTTGGGAGCACATTATTTAGGAATTTATATTACTTCTTTTTTTTTTTTCCTCATGAAATGGTTCTTATATTTTTTATGTAAGACAAATTTTTTTGATATTACTTCAAAACTTGTTATATATGAAGTTTAGTTTAGTTTAGTTTATTAGCTGAGTCACACTTAATTATTTATATTAATTCTTTTACAGTTGGCTATATAATGAATTGACCACCAAAATGTTATTATTATGTATAAAGTATAGTTATATCTTTAATATTTGACTATTAAACATAATAAGTGGACATTAAATAAAATAATCATAACTCACTCACGTGATGCAGCAATGTAAAAGGTAGTATTTTTTAATGACATGGTTCACGTGTTAAATTTTGTTGTTAGTTCAAATAGAAAGAATTGCTTATAGGTATTTTAATATTATATAGATTTTTGTTTGTTGCTAAAGTAAAGATGACGTGTATCTAATATAGAAATTTAGATATGTTGTTTGGTGATTTCAAGTTGAGAGATTATTAAGACTAAAATATGTCATAAGCTAAGTTGATGTTTCCTAATTAAGTGAATCATTGTGAGACTGGCAGCTGATATACGTGCCCCGTAAGTTATGTGTTGTACAGTGACTTTTCTGGACCACTTGTACTGTCAGTGTCTACCACTCCAATAATTCACAGACAATGAGAAGCACGTAAGAGAAACCCATACATATCAAATTTATTCAAACCAAATTTCAGCAGAGGTATATTACGGCCAATTTTACCGTACCTGGAGTATGGTCCAGGGTATGGATGCTTGAGTGCTAGACGAATTATATTTCGATACGTGTTCTTTTTTAAAATCAGAATAATAATCTACTTTCCAAGTTTTTATCATTTCAATAGTAGGCAAGTTAGTTTTAAATTTTACAAAGGCACCCCATCTACAATAGCTTTACAGGTTCTTCTTCCTCTTGCGCTCCACTGTGCAACGCTGACATGGGAGCTCCTTCCAAGCTCATTATGGTGCGATTTTAATTGCGTTTCCAAGAATTTTAATAGCAAATCACAATCAAACAGCAAGAATAGCATGTCCCATACATAATTGAAGCCAAAGGACAGTGGAGTAATCTATCTCTTCTCCTTTTCTTAGTGTTATGTTTTCAATTTATCTCTATTCCTCGCGCCTACTCTTCTCTCTCTGCACAACCTCTCGCATTCCTCCTTCTCTCAGCCTTTTCCTTTCAAACGCCCAGGTCTCCCTTTCGCACATCTTATCGCCGTCGCTGGTGAGTCCTCCTTGCTCTTTCGATTCCGTTAAACTGTAAATTGCTTTTGTGATTCTCGCATTTTCTTTTCCTATGGTTTGTGGAATCTGAAGTAAAATCTTCAGTTTCTTTGTTGAATTCAACTTTTCCTGAGAAAATCAGTAAAAAATTTCCTTACTTTTTGAAATGAAGTTTCGTGGTTAGTAGTTCTTTGCTTGTAGGAAATTGACGACAATTTCGAGGATGGCTGTTCTATGATTTCATCATGTTCATGTTCATGTTCATGGATGACTTATCTAAAAAAGACAGCTTATTATTTTTTCAATTTAATCATGAAAATACCACAAAAAAAAAAAGGTATGAGAATAAACATAATTTTTCTTAAGGTACAACATTTCTTTCTTAAAAGTTAAAACATTGAATAAAGGTAAAAATACGTAATTATATTCATCATAAAATATTACATCAATATTTAAATAATTAATTTAACATCCAAAGAGTTTAATTGTACATGAAAAAATTAAAATTTATTTTTTATATGCTTATATTGTCCCATTAATTAACAAAAGTTTCTACATCTATTACTGGACTTAGGTCATTTAATTCAATTCAAATCTCAACAAATAAACTGAATTGCTAATGAATTAGACCAAAAGTTAAGTATTTTGCAGCTCTTATTTTGTTATAAAAATTTAATTGCTAATAAGCCAAACATCATTGTAAAGCGTATCAACTTGGACCATGTGATTTAACTTATATCTAAGTTTACTATGCATCAACTTTGACTTATATGACTAATAGCACCGTCACTAGTATAACTATAACGGCTATTCTCACTAAACTTGTGAGAGTGATATGTATAATTTGTATTATTTCTCTTATTTTTAGCACAAAAAAAAGTATAATGATACAAATGTGTAACCTTATTATTATGAATATCTATAATAAGTATGCATGCTTCATTTTTACATGACTATAGTACCTCAAATTAAAATTGATCACGTTCTTACACAAACTATATGACTATAGTATCTTTAAGAAAAGTGATTAAATACCTCTAACATTTTTATTCCATTCTGCTTATTCCTCTACTTATATACATGAACTTTCATAGATATATTTTTTTTGAGATGAACTTTCATAGTTATTAAGTTATATAACAAGTACTTTATTATATTTTATATTTAATAATTATATCTTCGCTGAGAATTTTAGTTCACTAAGCTTGATAGTTAATATTGTCATTTACAATTTTTATCTCACTAATTACGGTTCAAGGGAATCTATTGAAAACACCCATCTAATAACTATAATTATCTAGTAAACATGGTCAAAATTACTGTCTCACATTCATACAATTTGAGTCATTTTTACAAAATATCACAAATTGATAGGTTACAATTAAAAATATTTATTTTATAAAAGTGCAGGTTTCCAATGCCATTATTACCATTACACATTAAATTTCCATCTCAATGTAGGTTCCATATTTTGCCACATGTTCAGGGTATCGGGGCGCCTTATGGTAGCCTAGTGATCCTTGCCCTTCAAAGAGCATGACATGTAACAACGTGTACGTCGCATTCATTCAACTACCAATCATAAAAGACGACTTTTGCTCAATTATTTCTCTGTCTTTCATGGCAGCCACTGTAGTCTGACTGAAAGCTCACTATTTGAGAAGTAGTTACGTATATAAAGTGGAGATACCAACTTCTATGCTTTCAGGTCAGCCGTGAGCTATCATTCCTACTCTTTTATGATATCACTTCTATTTACTCATACGATTTAACGAGAGTTATAATATAATTTTAATATTATTAAAATATCTTAAAAAATTAAATTATTTAGTATATAATAAGATACATAATTATTTATAAAATATAAAAATAATATAATATAAAAAATAGGATTTTATGATATTATGTAAGTATGTCATACTACACTGACGTGACAAACATACATAATTTTTATATTTTATTATATATAAAATATAATTTATTTAATTTTTTAAACAAACTTAAAAACAGTTAATTTGTATATATGTCATTCATTTATTGGCTATTTCTATATAATATGACATACTACATAAATACTAAAAGTATCTAAGTAACCTCCTATAAAAAAATGTGTTAAAAAATAATTTTTAAATTTAATTTTTAACACGATTATTATGTTTTATAAAAAAATACGTATTTTGATATATATTATGTGATTTAATTTTTTATAATAATATTAAAATCACTAGATCACACTAAATGTAGAAAAATGTAACGTAAAAAAACATAAAGAATAACTTAGTGCTCACCATGCTTTGATTTGATATTTATTGGAAAGCATATAACAGACAGCTAGAAGCAACATAGTAGTACTGTTCCAGAAATGGAGAGGGAGAGTCCAAAGGAGAAGCTGCTGAGCCTGAGTGACAATTATGTAAAATCAGAAGAAGAAGAAGAAGAAGAAGAAGAAGAAAAGGAATTGCCATTGATGAAAAGGGTATGGGAGGAGAGCAAGCTCATGTGGATAGTAGCAGGTCCAGGCATATTCACTAGATTCTCCACGTATGGAGTCAATATCATTAGTCAGGCATTTATTGGCCATATTGGGTCTTTGCAACTCGCTGCCTTTGCTCTTGTCTACACTGTTCTCGTTAGGTTCGCAAATGGTATTCTGGTATGCTATGCTTCAACAAAAATTTCTCTCCTATTCCTCATTTACTTTGCGCCAAAGTTTTCATTTTGTGTTGGATCTCAAAATGGTGAACCCTGCAATCTGCAGAAAATTGTTTCTGCTACCGTTTCCATTGTGTTGAATCATAAAAAATTCCAATTGAGTTATTTTGGTAGTATTTTTAAAATATTAAGGTAGGTTTTAAATCTTAAAAAATAGATAGGAGTTCTCCTCTGTTTTTACTCAAAGAAACAGAGACCTGTCCTCTGTTTTCAGGATTTATATTGAAGATTTCCCTAACAATTTGTTTGGTGTTGTAGGAGAAATTCTATTAAATAGTGAAACTGAGTTATGATGTTGGGAATATATTTCAAGAATCTAAGGGAAATAATGTTTGTAGTTAGGAATGGCGAGCGCGTTGGCAACTCTTTGTGGACAAGCATTTGGAGCGAAAGAATATGGCATGATGGGAGTATATCTTCAAAGATCATGGATAATAATGTTCTTTACTGCAGTCATTCTTCTTCCTTTGTTTCTCTTCACAACCCCCATTTTGAAGTTCTTAGGCCAAGAAGATAGCGTTTCACAAGAGGCAGGAATTATTTCTCTTTGGTCAATTCCTGTCATGTTTGCTTTCGTTGTCTCATATTCCACCCAGACATTCTTACAATCTCAGAGCAAGAACATCATTATTGTATACTTGGGAGCTTTTGCAATCTTATTCCATGTTTTGCTTTCATGGCTTATAACTATTAAGTACAAGCTAGGAATCCCCGGTGCAATGACTTCAACAATTTTGGCGTTTTGGATTCCCAATGTTGGTCAGCTTATATTTATTACATGTGGTTGGTGCTCTCAAACATGGAAAGGTTTCTCCTTTTCAGCATTCAAAGATCTCTGGCCTGTCATAAAGCTTTCCGTTTCGTCTGGTGTCATGTTGTGGTGAGCCTTCTTCTCTATCGATTATCAACTACTGGGTTGAGTTTGAGATATGTTGTTTCTATGTGATCTATTGTAAAAGAAATGTTCATAAACCAAATCTAATGCTTCCTAACTTAAAGCTCTGCTATATTTTACAGTCTTGAGTTCTGGTACACCTCAATATTGGTTCTTTTAACTGGCAACATGAAAAATGCAGAAGTGGAACTTGATGCTTTGTCTATATGGTAATCCTTCTGCCTTATCTCCTTTTACCATTATATGGATAGACTTTTCTCTTCACCTGCTAAAGATAAATTTTTTTTCTTTACAGCCTCAATATTAGTGCATGGGAAATGATGATAGCTTTTGGTTTCATGGCAGCAGCAAGGTATTAGCATTCTTCTTTCCCTCTCTGTTGTTGTTGGTTTAGTCATTCTATTTGTCATCATCAGCAAATTATCATAGTTACAAATACTTGTCTCTTGAAAGAAATGATGTCTTGTTTCCATAAAACTTTTTATGTTGTATTGCGGTCAACAGATAGAATCTTGGTTTCAGGATTGAAGAAAAAGGGTGCTGTTAAATTAAAGAGCCACCAATGTTGTTCTTGTATGTTTGTCACGGAAAATTGATTGTATCTTACTTAATTTGCAGTGTTCGAGTGGCTAATGAGCTTGGAAGAGGGAGCGCCAAAGCTGCAAAGTTCTCCATTGTTGTGACAGTGCTTACCTCATTTACCATTGGTTTCCTGCTGTTCTTATTTTTCTTGTTCTATAGGGAAAGAATTGCCTACGTATTTACTACAGATGAGGAAGTGGCCACTGCAGTGGGGGATTTGTCACTTTTGTTAGCATTCTCTATACTGCTAAACAGTGTCCAACCTGTACTCTCAGGTAATTCATTTGGTCTCTCACTGTCTGTTCAGTGAACTGATATAACATTAGAATTCTAATAATTCAAGAAGTATTTGCATGTCTAAAAGAGTTTGCAAGTCATGAGATCTTTTCATTCAACAGGAGTTGCAGTTGGAGCAGGGTGGCAAAGCATTGTTGCATATGTAAATATAGGCTGTTATTACATCATAGGAATTCCCATTGGACTTGTACTTGGTTACGTTGTCCATTTGCAAGTCAAGGTAAGATATCAGAGTCTTATTTTCATTTTACAAATCCAAATCTGGACATGTATTAGTGTACACTAGAACTTGATCTAGTTTTATTCAACAAATATATTTTTCCCCTTTTGCAGGGCATATGGATTGGAATGTTGTTGGGAACACTTATTCAAACCATAATCCTTTGTATAATCACCTATAGAACTGACTGGGACAAACAGGTACTCAATTTATTTACCTTGAGCTTGCCCTTGTAATTACTATATGAAACATGGTGAAATGATTATGTTAATTGGCAGGTAATCTTAGCTCGTGATCGCGTTAACAGGTGGGCTGGGGTAGACGATCAAGAAACAAATGGAAATGGATCACATACTTAGTTTCATGCTTTTTTGTTTTCCTTGTACTCAATTGACTCCTCTGCCTCTGGTGTTGTGTGGTCACTTGGCTGATTCATTTTGATACATGTATGCTGTCTCTTTAAATCTCTCCTCAGAATAAAATTGATTACTTTTGTTTGATAGCTTACAGCGTATTGTGGTGGGGCAGTATGGAATTTCGTCATATTAGTAAAACCTTTCCAGAAACCTCTGAAACTAAATATTAGTAACATAAAGATACACAAAATTCAATAGCATAATAAACTGAAAAAGAGTTAATTAGTTCAATCAAAACGTGGAGCCATAACCATAAGTTGGATCATGTAAAGGAATTCCATAATTTTCCAGACATTCCCCTCAGAGCCAACTTTGGCCATGACTTGTCAAAATCAAGCACAATGTCAGAAAATGCAACACCACAGAGGTCACCAGAGCTGAATCTGCTTACTTGCACCAGAAGCAGAGGCCAGGTTCCATAATCAGCCATTTGAGAATAGTTTTTTTTTTCCCTTAAAAAATAGAAACTCAACTGATGCAGCAATGTGATGTGTATTATTTTTCAGTGACGTGCTTTACGTGTTAAAAATTGTTGGTAGTTCAAATAAAAGGAAGTGTTTATAGGTCTTAATTTCATTTTGGTCAGGATATGAACCACTCTAATTAGTAATTCCCACTGATAACGAAAGACATTAATTTTTACTCTTACTGAAAGGTCATTGTGTAGTTTATTTATGAAGTGGAGAGGGAGAGAACGAAGCTTATCATGAATATATACCATGCATCATCTTCTTACTATCTCAAAAAAATTGTTTCTTTTACTGACTGCTGTCCATTGTGCTATGCGTCTTTATCATGAATATATACCTATGAAACAGAGTTTTTATCCGAGAAATTATGTCTAGTATTTTTTAAATTTAAAGGTAAGTAGGTCTTTGCAAGATTTTAAAGGAGGATTTTGAAAATTTTAAAAATACAGAGGAGCTTCGTCTAATTTCAGCTAAATACTTGGGAAGTTTGAATAATTTACTAAAAAACACACCAATAAACAACGCCGATGAGCCTTCATTTTCCTCTATTTTTTTAAACATTATTAAAAAATTATTTGTTTCTTTGTTTGGGTACATACAAGGCCTACGACTACGAGGCTTAGTTGGACTCAAGATTCTTTAACCCTTTCTTATGTAACTTTCTATATTTTATAAGGCCAATGAGCCTTAAAGATTTTTGTAATCTTAGCTCGGAATCGTGTTCGCTGCTTAGTTTCAGGCTTCTCCTCTTCTTTCTTTTGGGTTTTGGCCCTATCAAATTTTTCTGTTTAAATTAATCAAATCAAAGTTGACTTTGTAATTCTTAAATACAAAATTTTTATTTTCTCAATGAGGATTTTGATTGAAAAAATAATTACAAGATGATCATCCACTTGTGCCTTGAGAATGGAGCACACATGGTGATTTCAATTTTTAATGGCGAGAGATTGAAGAGTTGACCCACACACACATGACGGTTTATTTGATGGAATCATTTATTGATATGAGTTATAACCAACGAAGCCGTTCCAATAAAGCATTTGTTTTGAACATAAATTTCCTGAATGCTGTTAAGTAGGCTTATAATATATACAACTTGATTTTCATGATAAATTCTATTCTTTTAGATGTAAGATGAAAAATGCCGTAGACGCATTTGAATTGACATGAACTGTGAAAAACAGGTTAAAAAAGAAAAAAAGAAGAAAATATTGATAAACTAAAATGAAAAAGGAAAATCATCTCAACAGGTTGTAAGCCGGTAAATCTTTCACGGTGGATACGTCTTCGAGTGCAAGCTCACGCTCTAACTGCGTCCTTGTGGACTTGAGAACATCCTAAAAGATAAAAAAGGCACAAACGATTGGCAAGATTATCAGAAAAGAATAATGAAAAAGAAGCTGAAGTAATGCAAATCATACAATTTATGGATTATTTACATTGAATTCCATATAGGAAGCACGCTTTGCAAGCCACTGAGCATCCATCATTTGAAAGGCAACACAATAAAGATTATCAAATGCCCTGTCATCCTCTTCAAGCAGTTCTAGAAAACGGATTCCTGCCAAAGAAGATGGTATCCCTGGAAAAAGAAATATACTTCATCAAATTATTTAACATATACAGATGCGGGTGATGCAACTAAAGAACAAGAACTGGTTTTTTTATTAATTGATCACCAGCACCACAGACTAGAGCTGTTATATAGACGCAACACTACCGACTATGCTATCAGATAATGATAGCTTACACCACATCCTAACCAACCAAAAGATAAAGACTGATAATAACTAAATAATGGATATAGATAATAATAGCAGAAGATGGAGTCCTAGACCTTCATGCAACGTCGCTCATACATAGCGTGGGTTGGGCTTCCTGATTTGGGTGCTAACCCGCCTACCCATTGTATCAGTGGGTGAGCATTCAGAAACATCAGCGTTCACAGCGCAAACAGGGAAGAAAAGGGACTTCTATCCATGAAGGTGGCTTGGTGAAATAACAATTCATTGGATCGGTTAACTTAGCATCAATTATTATAAAAAAGGAATCTGTTGCATATCATAGTTGTTCACATTTGATCAGAAAGTTGTGAGAACACACCCTCCCCTTTCACCCTCTTCTCTCTTCTTTGTAATGTGGAATAAGTGACCATTATGAGAATCAAAAGATTCAAGACTAAAGATCAATCCCACCTTAGACATCAATCTTATGATCTGCACTAAAATACAGAACTACTTTTGTTATGCCATTCAATTTCTTCTCTTATTTACCTGTTTGAAGATCCAGCATCTGTGCCAACATAAAAGAAATATTGATTCCAGCTACAGCAAATGGATATTCCCAGTCTGCTCTGGTTCCATCTATTTTGTGTAACAATCGCTGGAATGATTCCTGTCAGAGTGTCAAATAGAAACACATTCACTATATGCTCATGCGAAGAGGCGCATGAATTCAGGAAAACATTGTAAAAAATTTACATGCACAATAATGAGAAACATGAAAGCTATTTCTGCTTGGTAAAGGGACTTATTTGTCAGTAAAAGGCAAATTTATACAATTGAGAGGAATATAAGGACAACGGATGAAACATATATTTCAGAAAGAACTCTTGATAAACCTTTAGAACCAAAAATAATGCATAATAATTTCTGATGAATTCCAACACTATCATCTCCTCTTATTCCTCATAATCATTGTATTATATAAGCTTGACAACAGAACAACTCAAGAGGCAAAAAAAATGGGGAACTTCTGAGTACACATCTATAGAATTATATTCCTTGTGTTTGGAGACACATATGCAGATATACTGTGAGATATATAACATAAATCATCTTCTAAGTCACAATAGAAAAATATATAGCCAATTTAGTATATTTCAGTCCCAATTATCCACAGGCCTCTCAAGTCGCAGTCAAGCTATAAATACTAAATAGAAGCGTATCAAAGGTTCAATAGGAAAACCTAAAGCACTGTCTTATAGCAGGTATGGGGTAAAAATTTGGCATTAAGCACGTGAATCCATATTAAGCAAAATGATATGACCAAAATACAATGCAAGATGAAGAAAACTTATGAGTCAAAATATGTGGATGAAAGCATATACAAGGAAAGAAACTTACAGGATACTTTTGGGCAAAAAAGATAAGATTCTCCAATGATATAAATCCTCCACCCCTGCAGATCATGTTAAGAGAGTTCATATTAACTCGTTCAAAATACAAATCTTAAAAAGTAGAGTAGCAGCAAAAGATTAATCTTAATTTAAGGCTCTATATGTTTACAAATTAATAATATGATTGAAGAAATCTCATCAAAGGAAGATATCTTCTTGGAAAATATTTTCTGACAAAAAATTCTTAGAAAATCATTGATCTCCACTTACTGTTCATTGTTTGACTTAATTATAGGAAATAACTTCTTTTAAGAAGACAAAGCCATTTTCCCCTTTTCTGTTCATTGATGCAGTGACTCAGAAAAATAAAGACTACGTCCCTCAGATTTTTTTTTTTCAAAAAAAATTAAGCACATTGTTTTCCAATGAAAACATGCCAAGGGATTGTAAATCACACACCTCCAAAAGCATACAAGAACCAACCCTTCGGCAAAACAGAACAATGTAGCCAAGCCAAAAAAAAAAACTACCAAAAAAATCCATAATGAGGTGTTAATTATTATTAATTGTTGTTGTTGTTGTTTTTATGAAATAAGAAGCTTTTATTAGAAGAGGAGAAGAACAAAACGGGAGGATAAGATATCCTCCAAGAGGATCAGCAGTGTTAGTTCATTATCATGGTAATTGACACAGGATGGAGAAAAGGCTCAGAATGTTCTCTTCAAACTACTATATTTTGCAACTTGAGTATTTCTATGATCAGGGAAAGAACTGTAATTTCTGGAAAATTCATCCTTGGATTCTGTATTTTAAGGGGATATTTAATTATGATGAGTCCTAGGAGACTTCTTTAAGGTTGAAAGTTTAATTATCTTGTTTAAGAATCTCTCTTGTCCTTGTAGGACAAAGATGGTCAGGGAGTCTTGCATTTGTAATTGCACGAAACCAGTAAGTCTTAAAATATATAGCTGTACTCAAAATATTTGGAGTCAGATGTGAACTAGAGTCTATGGCATGCTTGTTTAGTTGTTCTCTCTCCTCCTTTTGTTAACAGAATGGTCACGGCTATGTTTTACAGGGGCACAGGAAGATATCCACAAAATCTCCTTTCTCCAATTAATTTTCTTTATAACTGCAAATATCCCCCCTTTCTTCAATAAATAGAACCTCCACGCCCTCAGATATTTTCTTTAACCCATTGCTCCATAAAACCCAAAGTCTATCCACATTAAATCCCTAATCATCTCCCCCCCGCCCCCAACTTCTTTTTTCGGACTATAATATATTGGTTCCATCACATACCTAAAATCTGTTGAAGGGTCTGAACCTTGCCAACCCATTTCCTTCCAAAGCTCTGATTTAAGTGAAGGAGGCTCCCTTTCAGGGTATGCCAATTTCCATAATTGTATGAGAGCATCCTACAACACAAGAATTGTAATTTTATTTGATTTGGAAATATGGAAAAACAATTCCAAAGAGAAACCCCAAATTCTAAAAAACAAAAAAAAAATCTATTAATTATTCTATTTTGCTGTAAAGCATTATTCATAGCTTAGCTAAAAGCAACTTCCAGATGCCAAAAACAAAAAGAGGGAGAGAAGAGAGAGAGAGAGCATAGTGGTAAATACCAGCAAAATGTTTTGGAAATTAAAAATTGGGAAAGATACATACTTGATGCTCAGTTCTAGAACCATCAAAGGGGATTTCAAGCCGATGGCGTAAATTTCTGAGTCTTGCTTCCTTAGAAAGGGCAACATGGGAAATAATCATAAATAACATAAATTATTCAGACTAACAAATAGAAAGCAGCCATGGATTGATAAACAATAAGATGTCAATATATAACATGCTTCCAAAGGAACGCTAATAGAATTAAAAAAACTATCCAAATTAAAATATTATGCATAACAATCATATAGGAAGTGAACCAAAAAAAATAAAAAATAAGAAAACTGCAGAGTAACCATTGTAACAATAAGGGCTACAGAAGCTCAAAAAAAGAACTAGGTATTAAATAAAAGGGACTTTGCTTAAAAACTTAATTGAGGGCCTCAACTCCAATTTACAACAATCAAGTGCCTTTTTCTAACATTATTAAAAAAATGTTGACATGGCTTAAATAATGCATGAAGCAATTTCTTTTTGATACTTTAATCAAAATAAAAAATACATCCTCCCTTTAAATTCTTGGCTTGAAACATGTTACACTATACTCTTCCAAGAAACAATCCAGCATGTCCTACTTGTTGAGATACTATGAAACAGAATATCATAATTCAAAATAACCCTTTAAGCAGAAAATTTCTACAAAGAATGAAATATATCATTCAAGGATTTTCCCATGTTATCTTATTATTTGAACCACATCCTTAAGAACAAGGCAACAATCATTTCTTTTCACATCAAGAAAATCATTCAAAAGCTACAAAGAGAATCACATTTCCAAAGAACTCTGCACTCATAGTCCCATAAAGCATCATGTAAAGAAAAGGGAGTATTCTCTAAGCTTCTCATAATGATATTGATTTGGATGAATCAATATCAAATGTTCAATAGCAAATCAACATATTTCTTCTTTAGGATCTAAAAAGTAAATATGATAATCAAAAATAGGATGCCACTGGATATACCTGCAAAGGGCTAAGAGAAGGAGGACGCATCCTATTGTTTTGACTATTTAGAGCAGTTGAAGGAAGAGATAACAGACGGCCAATCAGTGATCCAGGTCCAAGTACAACATTTGCTGCAAAGACTATGAAATATTTAGTAACCAGTCACATCATCCACAATGTACATGAAGACCAAAGAGATCATACTGCATTGATGTCTTGTTTGTAGATTAGTTAATTATGAAGAAAAGATCAAATAATATAACAATAAACAGCAGTACAACTTACATAACAGCCTGATGTTTCCTAATTTATTTTATTTTCATTATTATTTTTTTTGGGTAGAATTTTTTATTATCATCATCTGATAGAAGAAAAAGATTATATTATAAAAAGAGAGAGAACAAAAAGGAAGGGCAACAGATAACTACATGTCAAATAAATATAATAAATTTTAATACCACATAAGTTGGCACCAACTAGACATGTCGTGGACTTGGACATACATAAATAAAGAAAAATAAAAAATAAAGAAAGAAAGAAAGAAACTTTGTAAATTCATCACTAAATTTGTTGATATGTTTTTCTCAATTGGAAATGGATGATAATAGATAAGTACTTAACAATATAATATACACCTGGTGATATTCGTATATGTAAGTATATTAGAATATTTGATGTGATCACCTCAATATTCTGTATTTTTTGCAAATAAAGTTGTTATGTCACCGTGTTGATGTCATATTCTGCCCTGTGCCTCCATGCATCATGTTTCAAAGGTATTGAGTGTTTCAATCTGTGGCAAATTTGCCTTATCTAGTGTCCTCTTTTACTCTCTACTCTCTCCAACTCCTTTCTGTATACATTTTTTGTTCTTCATCATTCATTTCAGATCATATGGTTACTGTATAGCTGATGAACAACTACAGTGCTCTCTTCTTTCATTTTGACTCTAGACAAGAATGTATCTTAGAAAAGATCAAGCCTGTAAAATACAATAACATTTTCCTTCTCGAAACCTAAATCTTAACTGTTGTAAAGCCCCAAACTTTATGATGCTTAGACATTCTAGCAACTATCTTTTGAAATCCAGCCACTTCTTTGTAAAACTACACATAACATACCATGCTCCCCTCTTTTCTCTCTCTATGCTTAAGATTTTAAACTTAAGTATAATACAACACCAACCGCCAAGTACCACCAAATTAATGCCTAGAACATAAACAACCACTCCTTCTCCACCATTTCAGTCTACTTACAACAATTACTGGCATTAATGATGAATAAATTAAGTATTTAGATATACATGGTCCACATCTATGAGACTGAATCTCCTACTCCCACTGCACATGCAAGATTTGGGAGGGGGAGGCGAGAGATTATTGACTTGTTCTTTGTTTGCAACAGTAACGAGGACACTGGATATGCTTCCCCTCTTAAGTAAGACCAATGAAATCTTTTACCACAAGAAGTTAGCAATGAATGTGCGAAGTACAATTACCAGCACTAATTCGGGTAGTTAAAATGGGGCTTGGCCCCAGAAATGAAAAAGGAAAATGCAGTTGTAAGGGGCAATAAAATGTGGCAATTCATATATGTGAAGGAGGATAAGATATCTACCTAATAAGAAAAGATAAATAAAGCATCACGTTAGTCGCAGTTAATGTAACAGCCATGGTGAAAAACGGTTAGGGTATCATTAACAAAAGTGAAATGATCTGAGTGCTATCATGCAGAATGGTAATTTAGAAGCAAGTCAAGGAAGTCGTATACACACATATACCTAACCACTGCGCCCATTGCGCAATCAGTTGAGAAAATAAGAATGTCCAATGAAGCTGTTCCTTCTTCCTTTCATCATCCCATATATCTTCAAGTGTGGCTACCTAAATAACATAGGAAATAATATCAAGCAAAATGAACTCATAACAAAAAGATGATTTCTTTTTTAATTTTTTAAAACAGAACAGAGGAACCAGCTCTCACCTTTTTACTATTATTATTGTCACTATAATCATTATCCCCCAGCAGCGGCTCACTCAAAGAATCTAACCCTGAAGTCTCGAAATGCTCACGCGTTTTGCCATCAACATCCCCATGATGGAGTCTTCTCCTCAACGTTCTTGATGTCATTAATCTGATTATTTACGTTAGCCTAGATGTCAAAACGGAGTCTTTGTAAGAACCCAGAACCATGACCATTACCATCAATATTGAAGACTAACTTATTTTCTCATTAATTCACATAGCAAGCATCCCTAGCCTGTTCAGATGCTGAAAATCGAATAAGCATTGACCCAAACACCCTCTAATTAAGCTACTCGCAGATAAAGGGGCATCAACTTGTTCAACTTAAAGAGCAGTAGAACAAATGTGATTGTGAACCAATTGAACGAAAATTCAACAGAAAAAGAAGAACGCACATATACCAGATAAGAAGAGATATAAACCCTAAAGATGAAAATTGAGTACCCCAAGTCAAACAAATGAAATTGGTCCCTTTTCTTCAAAATCGATAGGGAACTGAATAATTTGAAACGTAAATAAGAAACAAGAGAATTGCGGTTTCTTACCTGAATTTCTGAATTTATTTCGATAGAATTTAATGGAAAGGACTTAAACATTAAATTTATTTCTACCGAACCAAATGGTGTTTGATTTGGTTTACATTCACACGGTTCCTTATAATCCTTTTCCGTGCTTTTTAAGTAAAATAAATTACTACCGAAACAAACTATCTGTTTTCTGTCACCCCAACAAGTCTGCCCACCTGACGCGCGCTATCCAGGAGACTCTCACACACTTGCGCGGTAGCGCCACCTGAATGCCAAAAACCCCTTTTTGTAAAATAAAATTAACGGGATTTTATGATACTACGTAAGTATGCTATATTACACTGATGTGGCAAACATACATAATTTTTATATTTTATTATATATAAAATATAATTTATTTAATTTTTTAAATAAATTTAAAAACATTAATTTGCACACATGTCATTCATTTATTAGTTATTCTTGTGTAGTATGACATACTACATAAATACTAAAAGTATCTAAAAAACCTCCTAAAATTAAAATTAGGTTATATAAATTAATAGATGATTAAATATAAATATATATATATATATAAGTCGGTGACTTTAAAATTTAAAATATTAAAATCATCTTTTTTATAACCATCCAGAAATATAAGATAATCATTGGTTAAGGAAGAATAAATTTAAAAACTCAAGTCACCCATCTAAATATTATTTTTAATCACCTATCTATGATTTTTTATAATTTCTATGACCTAACACTTATTCTTGACTTTTGAAAAAATCCAATTGACTTGCTAAAAAATTTATGTTAAAAATTCTATTAGAAGAGAGATATTGCCCCTATTATACAGCTCGATTAAAAAAGAGAATATGATTAGTTTGTTGACAAAATGTTCACTAAAATTTACGAATCAATAACTATTATTTCATTAGAATAATAGAATTCTCATAAATGATAGACTATACATTCTAAGTTATCAATCAAAATGTGATAAGAATTTTAATTCCAATATTTCATGCATATCAAATATGATTAATGAATCCGAAGTTATTGGTTTAGACATGAGTTCTTATAATGAATAAATCAGAGAAAAACAAAACAAAAAATTACCCTTATTGAGCGGAACACACTGTGAATGCATGAACAAATTTCAAGTGTAATCTACAAATATAAATAAATTATGAAAACCGTTAAAGAAAAAGAAGTTGAAATATCAAAAACAGAAAGTTAGAAAGAAGAGCTCACCTACCTTCATCATGTGAAAAAGACAAAAAGGATATACTTTTATCACATAATATGTCTCAAATTTGAGATGTAACTTGCATTCGATCTAGATTGAAGCAAGAAATGGCTAACAAATTATAATCAATCATCAGCTCAGCGACAGAAAATGGGATTATTAGTTTTATAACCTAGAGAATACCTTATTTAGCTTCCTCTATATCCTAGTACCGTTATCTGTTGTGTAAGATAGAATCACCAAAAATATCTTTGACCATGCAACTTGTAGCAAAATTCAAATAACATAAACTAAGACAAGTTCTATAAATAACACATCCCTATCCCTAATCCTCTTTTTACATCCTTGTTTGTCATCGTCATCGTTAAGTTAATCTAGTTTGGAGCTTTTGTCAAAGGTCCAAGGTGTTTTTGGCTCAGGAAGCTATGCTATGAATAGTCACATTTGTTGCAAAATGCATTATAACAGCACTTAATTTACTTGAACAGTTAGGGTTAGACAAGACAACTGTCCTTCACAAACTTGTCTCTTGGTAATGTCAGAACTAAATGGGGTGAGAGTGAGACAAGGATAGGATTGTGAGCAATTTTTGATTAAAGACTAAAATCAAATCTCAATTTTACCCATAATTAATTTTGTCCCTAATCTAATACAATTTGAAAAATCACATCAAGTAATTAGCCAAATATTGTCTATCTCCTCTTAGTTTCAATTTTTTCACGATCACATCATAAAACAAGACACGGTTGTATTTGTATTTTTTCATGGGACTGCATGGTCCTAAACTCTATTTATTCTTGTTTGTTTTTGTTGGTCTTGGACGAAGAACGCCCGTCCATTGCAAAACAAATCCCAAGGTATAAAGAAAACGCTAGTAGTAGTAGGTAACAAAGATTAGAGATACTAAAATATATCATCTCAACTGATATTAGTCTACATTAACCTCCTCGCATAGCAGGACAGTATCCTATGAGCCCCGTGATGTTCTGAACAATCATTTCCTAGATAAGCATCAGAAACAAGCTGCTATAGTCCCATTAAGCAGCTTCAAAGAGGCTGACGAGGAGGTCCACATACTAAAATACCCAATCGCAAGGGCATTGTGATGTTTTTAGAACCATTACTGAGGCCCCATCAAGTATTTTCATGTTCACAGCAGTTTATGCTAATGGAGTATAGCTTAAGTATCACTATGGTGTCAAAACCTACCACTCAGAATTTGGGCAGTTCAAAAAGAGGAGGGGGGGATTGTGTACAAATTCTAGCCACATCTAATTTTCTACTAATTTACATTATTGCACAGTTTCAGCGAAAATCCTCAGCCTACAGCAATTTCCCAGAGGAACTTGCTACGAGGTTGCGGCGATGTTGGCCGATGGTTTTCGAATAATGTTCACTGCCTAGGTACTGGCGGTGGTGTTGATGGATGGCTTTGCCCATAAAACCCTATACCCGGTGGTCTGTAAAATCCTCCTGTTGCTGATTGCTGTTGCTGTTGTGGCTGCTGCTGTGCTTGCTGAACCTGTGACTGCTGTGATGACTGAGTGCTGGGCCTTTGTAACCCTATTGCCACATGTGGAGGCAAAGGAGGTGGAGGTGGTAGGTTATTTGATCCATATCCATAAGGAATCCCCCCAACCATCAAACCAGTAGATTGGACATACTGATTTGCTGGTGTATTTGCAGGAGAATGAGGTAGGGGTGGGAGTGGGGCTGTGGGAGCAAATGCAGCTTGTAATTGATTGGCTTGCGATATGGGTTGCAAGCTCGTCGATGGCGCAAGTTGCACATTCACCATTGATGGCTGTTGTAAAGTCTGGAAAAAGGAAGAGCTCCCTATATCAGAACTGCTACCATCAGAAACAGGCATCGGTTTTTCAAGTTTGGGTCTTTTCTCTGGGTTGAAAATAGGTAGTCCTGAAGTGAATCCTGTAGACTTTAAGCCACCATTCATGGAGGCAGCTTCTTCAGCAACAAGGGAAGAAAGAACAGATGTAAGCATCTGGGCAGAGGATGTAGAGGCAGCAAGCTTAGCAGCAACAGCAGCAGCTGCTGCTTTCTTGTTATCTTCTTCGGTCGCTTTGAGAGGAGCAAATGATAAAAGAGGTTGGGTAAGAGGAGGCTGAGGAGGGGTGCTGCTTAGCTGAATTGATGGAAGATTCTGTTCTAACACCCGTGTTACTTCTGCTGCTTGGTTGGTGGTGGTATTCAGCGGCCCAGGAACAGGGGCAGACATCATCAACCTCTTCCTTAAACTGACTGCTTGCTCAATCTGGCCTCGAGCAACCTACACATTGTAAAACCAGTAATATCACCATAGAATAAGATTTAAGGATAACCACAACTGAGAGGAACCACATTTTTTATTTGGAATACAAATAAAAGCTTCAGCATCCGACAGAGACATCAAAATTTCAATCATAATGCGCAGGACCAGGGGAGTTCCCAAATCTTTTTATGTTTCATGACCGTGGAAGGAGAATTTAAACCATTTATTCTCATAAAAAAAGAGCAAGCTAACCATGGTTACCTGCAATGAAGTCCCTATACCAATATTTTTAATTAAAAAATATTTTAACACCTTAATCAACTGCTCTGTTGGGTAGAAGCAAATGAAGGGGTGTCAGGACTCTGGAGTGTCATTTTGGGTGTATGTTGGGTCCTCTGCCTTTTCACGTAACAACATGGTAACCTAATGCAATTTAGTGGGGGAGGGAATAAATGCTCAACTTCGGGCACATATTTTGGTAAAAAAGAATGGTTATATTAAGAATCTGACAGTACCAGACATACTTTTAACACAGCAGTTGTCTTGATGAGTGTCAACGAAATCTAAAATAAGCAGATACTTGACAACAATTGATGGACAGGAAAAATTTCCCCAAAACTAGCAGAACAAGGAATTAAAAACAACTGTGTTATAAAAAGTATGCTCAAAGGAAGATAAGTCGATTCTCTGCTCCAGTGCCAACTGGAGAGGAGAGAAAAAGAAAGCACTACTCCTCGACACTTCTTACATCTTTTGCGTTTAATAAGGAGCAGATGATTACCATGAGGTACACAATGCAACAAAAGAATATGAAATAATGAGGATGAAGTTTCTATACAAAGTTATTATTTATAGTATATGAGCCTGAGAGCAATAAAAGGTAGATTAAACGTTCATGTGCTTTAAGTTATACACTACATGGTATATTATACTGGCTTCTATTTGGTACGAAGCTCATGGTCTTCTCACGGAAATTTCCCTTGCAAAATGCAGAGAGAATTGACAGCCTTACTGTACTAATATTTTTCTGGTTCTGATAAGGAGGATATCTTATCCTTCTTTACTCTTTGTCTTAATGAATTTCTTCTTTTATCCCAAAAAACAAAAAAAATTCTAGACTACATAGCCAAAAGCGTTGGACAAAATCAGTCTGTAAGATAAAACCATAACAGATAACAATTTAAGCAGAAATTAGAGCATAAAGAAAAACAGAATAGTTCATCATCATGAAAAACCAAAAGGCTTTTGGTCCTTCGTATTTTTATTATTTCTTCACATTAAAAGCCAAAAATGATTCCATTTACTATTTATTTAAATAATAATAAATTGATAAGAAAATATATAAAGACACTTTGCAAATATTTACTAATAGTTAGGTAGTGACTAAGATATCAACATAATTCAGAAACTAGAATAGGTATTATATGGTGAAGTAAAAGTAAAGCTGATCTAATTCTTAATTGATGTAATGTAGTGGGCAATCAAGATGGCATTTTTTAAGGACACTCAAAATCAACATAACTATTGATACCAAACACTTCAAATTGTATTCAGGAAAAATCATTATTACCCCCAAGGGGAAGAGAGAAAGATAAAAGACAGAAAAACTTACCTGCAACTGAGTGCGAACTAGCTCTTGGCTTGATTCCTGAAAAACTTTACATCAGTAAGCAGTCATCAATTGCACAAAATTTGTGCACAATTGCAGCTTTAGAAAATAAGTATATTTGTAAAATAACTGTACTTGTTCCTGAAGTGCATCTTTGAGCTGGGAAAGCAAAGAAGCCCTAGCAGCCTCGGCGTTTTCAAGTTGTTCGATATATTGCTGAAGCTCCTTTTCCTTATCTTGCAGGTCAGTCACCACTGTGGATCCCAGCTGATTTCCTGATGTGACATCCAATAGACATAATTTTTTGATTATTGAAGCTATTGCACAATAGAAATTTTGTCCAGATTCAAAAATTGGAAGAAGAAAGAATTTTAGTCATGAATGCTACACTGCCTAGAGTTGAGAAGACTGTCAGCACGTGCTGTTAGCTATACACATCTTTGAATGCCCAAAAAATTACTAGATTTTAGCCCATGCTCTAGGCATTGAACTCACTGGTGAACATATTAGCTAACCAGGATACCTACACGGCATATATATACATATTGTGTTTTAATTAATTTTAAGAGTATAAATATATTCAAATATTGTTAAACTTGAAATTTGGGCTGCAAATTTTATCTTTTTCCCTCTGGCCCAAAACACTAAATACTAATAGAATGACCTAACATTTCTAGTTCTTTCATGGTTCCACCCTTGCCTAGGGTTGCTATATTTTGTGATTAGTGTTTCAGCTATGGTTATTATCCCTCCAACAACTAAAAGAATTGTGAAGTGGCCCTGCAGAAGTTGTACCTAAAAGTCAAAAGATTTTTCATCATATTAATGATACCAAAGAATTAAATATTTTTCATCAGCATCCAATCCTCCATTAACATCAATTCCAACTTGCAGTTCTCTTACCATGAGCCAAGGAATTTTCAATATCTTCCATAAGTTTACCCACATGATGTACAGCAGCATTGCACTTGTTTAAGGCAACTTCCTCAATAAGATGTTCCTCAAGAACGGACTGGAATGCTGTTAGTATTTTTTCAGGCAGACCGCCAACAGCCAGTTTCTGGAATACCAAGAAATGACACACCTCAAGATTACACACATACTAAAACAAAACTATTAAAGCAACAGATCAAAGATCAGATAGTGCGGCAGTAACTTGCTTACTATTCTCACTGAGTGGGCATCCCTCTTCACTATCTTGACGGGATTTGAACTCTTTCCATTGCTTGCAGAGGATGGAAGGGGATTCTTACCAGTCATTTCATCTTTAAGACCCTGACCTCGAGAACCGAAAACCTTCCTTTCTTCCCATATGTCAACCTAAAGAAGCCAACAGAAGACGACCATTACCCCAAACCCACCCCCCAAAAAAAAAAGCAAAAACCATCCAGAAGAAGGAAAAAGAATGAAATGATCATGTAAGAAAAAAATTATTTAAGTAATAAGCACACATAAGATAAAAAGCTCATAAAGCACATAGGAGAGAGACAAATGGCTGATAAAAATGGATTCTCTAATGCATCATTTCTCTCTGGCAGGACCATATAAATATGCTAAGTAATGCATGAAACTACACTAAATCAAAGTATGCATACACAACATAAAGCTAGAAGGAAAAGAAATACACACACACTCCTCCTGGTCAAGCCATCATCACAGTCACAACTGATATTCCGAAGGCATCTTAACCCCAGTGCTGTCTGTTGGTACAAACAATTCTGAAGATTGTTATAATGCCCTAGAAAGCAGAGGCAGGGATCAGAACCCTAAAAAGAATGAGACTGAAGTGATTCAGACCCAGCTTGACTGAAGATGAAGAGACAGTTCTTTTGCACAGCACTGACTGAAGTGTGTTGGTTATTATGTGAAGATAACATGTTGATTCTCTTATCAAAGTAGATGAAGGCTTGCTTCTACATAAATTACCCACTGGATATGAACAGAAGAATATAGCCATAGGGATACTGAGAATGATGAAAGTAACAGAGAGGGAGTTATTTCAACAATATAGCCACAGGGACAACGTGGATTTCGACTTAGGTCTTCAGGATTCTGGCCAAGAGAGGATTAACCTATTCACAGATTTGGAATAGGTGAAAATGGAGGGAATAAATATTTGGGGTGAAAGCTATATTACCTTGTTTCAGAAAGTAAGGCGAAAATGAGAGGAATGAAAAATTAGGAGAATATTTACCTCAATTCCATCAAAATCAATCACTATAAGTTTAGATCATTTTCAATTATAAAAGTATCCTTCTAAAATGTCATCCCAAAAAGTTAGTTAAGGGTGGACATGTGATTTCGGAACTTTCTCTTCATTTTTATTCCTCTAATTTATATGATATCCAAACAAGAAAGGAGAAATCTATTTTATACTTCCTCATTTTCATTCCTCTTATTTTCTTTCACAATTGGTTCAACCACTGATTATGCTAGTCCACTTACATTTAATGGGTCAATCAAGCACAGATTATCTGTATTATCACCTTTGTGTCCAGAGGTAAAGGAAGATCACTACAAAATAAAAGATTGTTGATACGTCAAAAAATCAGGAACCAAGAGAGTTTTCTCTAGCCAGTAAAAAATGATGTTGGAAGGAAAGGACCAGAAATTTGAAGATTTTCTAATTCAGAAAATTTAGGATTATAGATGATATAAAATTTTATTGTGGAAATTTTGAAAAGTTGTTAGGTTCCTATTATTCTAAGGATTTGGTCATTGGTTTAATTGGTAATTTTTCATTAATTTAAGATTACGAATTAAGATGTCCTACTAGAATTAGAAGTGTTGGGGATTTGTGTAAGAGAGAAATATTGATATACAAATACTAATTTATAATCAAACTTCACCTCACTCTCTTCTATTCTCTCTCTTTCCATTGTCTTGCCTATCTGGAACCAAGATTACTCAAGCAATCACTTAGGGTTTGTATGTCACTAAGCACCAATAAATGCATACATATGTATATTTTTTAACTAAAATTTAAAATAATAATAAAAATAATTTTATTTTTAACATGGGATACCCTATACTTCTGTCTCTTCTTTTATGCATGCGTTATCACATTCAATGAAGCCTTCTGTCTGGTGAGTCTTTGTTAAGAGGTAGGGTTGATACTTAATTACTAAATCACATAAACAAGGAAGAGTGCAGAAGTTCAAAGTTAAATGAGAACTACATGCTTCAGACAGTTTGTATGATAAGAAAACGAATAGTAATACATGGCCACCTTCACACAAACAGAGGGGTGACCATAACACTGCCCTCAACATATGATGCACCAGTAATCAATACTGTTAACAAAATCATCATTCTAAGATAATGGGGAAATGCCTCAAAAAAAAAAAAGAAGCCAAATATATAACATTTGGGCCAGACACACTCATATTACCAGAGTTTCACATATAAGAATACTATAAAGACATTAAATATACCATGCCATGTAATGCAATTGATAGGCAGAACTTTTAACAAGAGTAAATAGGACTTACAAGTCTGGTCACTGCTTTCTTTCCATATTCGTCACCATTTTCATAAACATGCCTGAGGGCTGCTGGAAGAACTTTCCAGAATTCATTCACAAACTCACTGCCCTTTCGCCTACTATTTTGCAATATATCATTAGCCAGGTATAGAAAAGAGACACGCTGCTCTTTCTGGGAAGAGTTGAACAATTTATCCCATGTTTCAACTATTTCTTTTGCTTTCTTCCGGTGAGAGATACACCAACGTGACAATGCTGATTCGATGTTTAAGAAATACACCAATCACACTTATAGAGAACAAAACAGGAGGGAGAAGAAAATTTATGCAAAATTTTTTTTACCCATTCTTCTTTTCAATGTTTAATAATTAAAAAAAAATGTGCCCAACAGGAAATTACAGCATAACTATATAGGTCACCATCTTTTAATCCATTTTTCTTAATTTAAATAAATCATGCTTAATGGTATACCAATAACTGAATACCACATAAGGAAATCAGAACCTGCCCCACAATATGCTTTATTGCCAAAAAATCCAATATATGTACTGGAAGTTTGACAATGCAGAAAAAACCAAAATGAAGAAAAATAAAATACAGACGAAAAAAAAAAAAAAGAAAGAAAGAAGGCACTGATGGATACATTCAATGCTTTGTTGTGAATTGTTGAGTTTCAACAACTTCTCCGTTAATATCTGTCCATCAAATATGTCGTTGCTCATACTGCTTTTTGACAAGTTTCACATATCCTGAAGTTACTCCTATAATTCACAAGAAAGCAGGGTCAATAAAAATATGGATCTCAAAACTTAGAATGAATTAAGGGCATAAAGAGAAACATGTAAAGTCTTCATGAAGAAGAGCTGGTCAGCTTCTGATATTTCATCCATCCATTTAATAATATTAGTTTAATAAATAAAGATAACATACTAATTAAGCAACTTTGAGGACTAGAGAAGGTGAACTATCAATCTGCCACTAGCAAGTGATGAGCAGCATAAAATTACAACGCATTTATTTTCAGTAGCAACAACAACAATTTGAACTGCATACTCAATGCCATCATCATAACAGCTGATACTAAGCGTGAGGTAGACAAATTCAAAGCATAAAAGACTAGTAAGAGAACAAAAATTAAAATCCAAGAATGGCTTATGATGCCATTAAAACTGTCAAAGCACCATGCATTTTTTTTTTCCCTTTCTTCTCTTGTTTCCTTTTTGATGAATGAAAAGTTTATTTAAAATGCAGTGATTGACCAAATATATATACAGCAGAAGGTGTACAGTAAGGAGCTTGAAGAGGAAAAGATAAAAGGGGGAGCAAATAATATCATCTACAAGACAGAGATTTTAGAACCAGAAAGACACCCAGAAGCCAAAAGAATCGCAAGGTATGATCCAAGAGAAGATTACAAAAGAAAATTGCTCCAAATCTCCTCACATACTCATTCTCAATCAAACTTTCCAACCAAACACATCACCAAATAAATAGGCACCATCCCCAAAATTATATTTTGTTTCATACTCCTAGGTATCCCTAGCATCTGATAACTCTTTTAACTGTCAACAGCAACATCCAACATCATAAAAAGAAAAAAAAGGCAAATCGCACAGCACCTGAGCCATGACAAAGAAGAACATGCCCAAAAAATTCTCCACTATCGTGTAAACAGTACACCAGATCACAAAAATGCGTCCTCTTTGTGTATTATCAAGACACATGAAATTATCAATCACAGGCTGTACAAGAATAGTTTACCAAGAATAATGTCACAAAAATCCTATTAAAAACATCCATGTTTACAAGAATTCTACCACACGCTTGACTTGTTTTTTTTTTTTTTGTAGTTCTGCTCATGTGACATGTGAAATTATCAATAATAACAAGACATATTTGAAAATTTAGATAATCCAAGTTGTGGAAGTAAGTATCCACTAAACCCCATGCCAATTTGAAAACAATCTCCTTCTAGGGTTCATTGCTTCAGTTAAAGGCTTAAAACTGGGAATGAGGCAGGACATCACCTCTATCCATGAAACATGTTTGTAGACTTCCATAACACACGTTTTCATTGACGATTTCAACCAAAGAATAAGTCCTACCACCATAGACACAGCCTCACTGATTTTCAGAACTAACAATGACTCGTTATCACATGTGATCATTATGTTCATTAGAAACCAGCACAATGGATAAGCAAGAATTGCCAGAAAGCTTCCCAGAGTTCCCAGTACAACAAATGATAAAAGGTGAAAAACTTATCCTCGATAGATTAAGAGATACAAAAGGTGAAAACATTAGGGGTCATGACCCATGTCTATTATGGAAAATTAAAAAACAATATTCCAAGGAATAAAGGAAATGGAATTGACTAAACAAAACAATTGATGAAGCCGAAATTTATACTTTAGTGTTCAATATCTTGTCATCAATAATGGAACCAAGAAAAACTTCTACCATGGCCATGACTTACCTGAAGCAACATTTTGGAGTTAAGGGCCACTGTCACAAGAGGTGAAAATTGGATTTTGCAAAAGTGTCCGATTCTAACTATTCAAAATATCACCTTCTCCCCTCTAAACTTGGGCAAAACCCCCCATTTCAAAGATTGAGATTAAACAATCACTAAAAAGACTATATTATGCCTATATTCACAATATCTAATTACCCATATTTTCTTTTAATGAAATGTTTATGTCAAGTTTTATCCTAATTTTCAGATTCTGTACTAACATACATCCTCATACAGGATTAACCGGGTAGGAATGAGAATGACAACGACATACAGCTTACTGAGGATTCCATATCCGTTCCATTGAGCATAGCCTATGCGTTTGTGCACGTGTTCTCATATCCTCTATATGTCAAGCTATTCCATGTGAAATATTTGGGTTAGAAGAAGAGACACACGAGAGTGTCAAAATTCCAAATTCCGAGAGGAAATGGTTTGAATAAGACGTAGATTGGGAACCCATTTCCACAAAGGAACGCCCACTCTGGCGAAGGCCGACCCAGATTGAAATTAATCCCTTTTCAGGAGAAAAGCCTAACTTTTACAAAGAAATAAGCTGCATAAACCCATGTAACTTTGGTAACGGTAGATTCAGGAGAGAAGACTTACTAGGGAAGCAGCAGAACCACACACACACACCACGGTCCAGAAAATAATATTTGCCTCAGGTATGAGCTACCCTTAGGTTCTCCGGTTCTGTCTCTCTATTTCTTCTTCGTTTTCTTCAGTTCTAACAGCAAACCCAAGTCGGAAGATCAGCTGCCTCTATTCCTCCGTTTCCCGATCTCATATTATTATTTGTTGTCTATAATCAATTGTCAATTATTTTTCACTTTTGGTGGGAATGGAGGGTTTTTGTTTCATTGTTTTGGGCGTGGATTTTTTTTTTTTAATGAGCAGGGAAGTTTTTTATAATTATTTTTAAGTTCGAATATTTGAAGAAAAAATATAAAAAATTAATAGGCAAATGATTTTCAATAAGTGTTGACTCTATTATTATTAATAGAATTATTTTGATAATTTCAACTAAGTGAATACTTTTTTGTTTATTATTTTAAAGTACTTGACATAATAAATTTAATAATATTAAAATAAAAAAAAGTTTTGAGATATTTTTAATACAAATGTAATATCTTATGAAAATAATTAATGTTTAAATAATATATATATATATATATAATTAACAACTTTAATTTAATATTTTTAAATTTATTTACAAAAATATAATAAATTATATTTTATATTTAATAAAATATAAAAATTATGATGATAATTGCTATGTGGTATAATAAAATATACATATATAATATTATATAATTATATATATATATATATATAATTATATAATATTATATATGTATATTTTATTATACCACATAGCAATTATCATCATAATTTTTATNACTAATAAACTCTAATTTTTGAGGCAAAATGAGAACCTCTTCGTGCTTTTTGACCTTTTTGTTCTTTTTTTTATCTCGCTCGCCACGAAACGGATCGAATCGGATACTTTTTGTTACCCCACCATCAGCTTTTGCCGGTTTCCTCCCTGTTTTACACATAACACCTGAATCAGCAGCAGCATCCACCGCCACTGCCGCCGCCAAAAGCAGAAATGGAAGAAGAGACACTATATCTGCAACTGCACAAACTTTTGGCCATAAAGTCAGAGGACACACTTGAGCACCTACTTTCAACCCTCTGGAAGACCAGGAAAACTGGCCTTCCATCTCCGGAAAAATCCCATTTCCAGACCCTCCTCCACCTTCCCTCTCTCTCCGAAGTCGACCCTGTAATGCATATATCGCTTTATTTCTTAGTTCCATTTTTTTTAGATTCTTGTTGAATGATTATTTTTCGGTCTTTTCTTTTTTCCTGGTATTCTGGATAGAGTATTTGTTAAGTATTACGTTGCGGCACGTGTTTTTCCTTGAAAGGTACAAATTTCTCAAATTTAGCCCCCTTCCCCGTCCTCCAAATTGTCTTGCTTCAATTTGGTCCTTTAACAGTGCTGAAGTTGAAGAAGCAAATTATTACATATGAGGTTTCAAAAGTATAGAAACCAAAGGAGTTTGTACCTTTCAATGACGAAAAATTAGTTTTCTTTTAAAAGGAGGGAATAACTCATTATATGTTACGCCATTTTTCTTTCGATGATAACTTTTTACTTTATATTTCTGCAATGAACTGTAGAACTATTTATGATGGAATTTATGTATAATAATCTGACAGTCACAATAGGTCTTGGCATGCCTACGCTCACTTATCAGGAAATCAGCATATCAAAATTTCACTGGTGATGATCTTCTGAAACTGTTTCCACCTGATCTGCCACTTGATCTGCAGAGCATTCTTGTATTATCGTTCCAAAAATCTCAAGACCAGTGGAGGGAGGATATATCTAGAGAACAGGTGAGGCCTCTCATATCTGTAGACGCATGTTATGCATGGATTTGTTTTCCTGTTTATCTTACATGCCATATTATGACTCTGAAAACTTGCCTATATCACACAGGCATAAACACATGCGTGTCTGCAAATCATGTTACGGACAGATGCTCTTCGAGCATATAATAAATGTATTAGTGTACCTACTTGTTGAATTTCTCAGCTTTACCCAATGCCTTAATTTAGCAATCTCTGTTATCAGCCTCGGAACGGTTGTCAGGTTGCTGATCAGTGGTTTTACTTGCGAGTTACCTTGTATTAAAGTTAGGTGTCGCAGTCCTGTTGAAAATGCATTGAAATTTGGAAGCTTACATGCATACTTACCTATATATATGAGGAGATTCCAACACACACATTTGTGTTAATATGCTGTTTTGGTTTTTTATATGAAGCTTGTTTCAAATGATACATCATTTGTGTTAAATAATTTCATGCTACCAATTAAAATGGCAATCTCCTTTTTCTGATGGTTGCTCCCATTTTAGTACTAGGGAAGTCTTTCTCAGTCCATTGGTGAGGACATATTTGCATGTGTGGTATCCTTCATTCTGCAGCCCCACATAATTGATTAACATATAGATAGAAAGAAGGAAAGGGGGAAAAAAAAAACCTATGTATTTCACTTTTAAGGATTAAGATCAAATAGTTTTAATCTTTCTCTTGCCCATTCTCATCTCATCACTGCTTTCCTGTGCAATTTCTCCAGCATTTCTCACCAAGAACAAGCACTTCCTATCAGGTCAGAACAAATGTTCCTCCGTCTTTTACTTCTTTGCCACCTTCAGAGATGCCAACATCTCCATGGCCACGTCAAGATGATCCTCTTACCCGATTAAATGGCAATGATATTGGAATTTCAACACCACTTCTTGCTGATATTAACATGTCAGGGCTGGCTTCATGCTTCCAATCTGACATTGCTTCTGACAATTTGGTACTTGAGAGCTATTGATTAATTTGTCTTTCACTGTTTCTGTTGTAAATTATCAGATTATTAGTACACTATTAGTTACATATCTTCTCTTTCCACGATGCATTTTTGCATAACTTTCCTAGTACTCCATCTTTCATCAGAGACAAGTTTCAGGATTTTTTATTTTTTTTTGAGATCTTTAAATTCTTAGCTGAGGTAGATATATATGGCTGCCTATAGGTCAAAGGGAGTAGATGGAGACGGTTTCATGTTCAGCATGGTGGATTTAATCCAGCAGCAAGTATGGGCAAGATGATAGGAAGTAGAGGAGTTGAAGAGGAAGTAAAGAACTAGAGTTACACTGGATGAGTAGAAGTGATTAGGAAAGATATGTAGACAGAACATATAGTGGATGGTAAATAACTAGGACTTGAAAAATATAATATATTTAAGATATCTCATTTAGTTTTAAATAAGGAATCCAGAAATTGAGCATGTAGGGGTTAAGCTGGCTAGGGTTGAGTTTTAGTTGTATTATATCTGATAGAATATGGTGGTGAATTCCCTTGTACAGATGTAAGACCCCATGTGGACACGTGCATATATTTATGTGCATGGTGGTATATTTATTCATAATAATTTATATTTCCTTTTTTTTTTATCAAATAAAAAAATTATAGGAAAGTCTTGCCCGCCTCAAATCAATGACTTGGACCATGGAGAATCGTGGCTCATCACCAGCAGATAAAGTGGCTATAGTCAGCCTTAAGGTAATGAACAGAAGTGTCTTTTTGATCCATAATATCCATAAGCCTAAAACAATTATGATGAGCAGATTGCTTCTATCTCCATCCACTTTCTGATGATAAACGTCTAAGTTGATTGTTCATGTGTAAAGAAAGTTGTACCATCAAATTCTAAGTAAGCCAACAATTCTGTGGGGTAATTCTTTTGTGAAGACTGAACACCTGTGATTAAATGATTATAACATGCTACGAGTGTGTTTTATACTGTTATTGCCCTTTTAGAACCAGGGTGAGATTGCTTTTATAAGCTGCTATAAAATGGTGTTTGATAATTTAATGTCAAAGCTGCTTTTAGAAGCAGTTAAACTGATAGAATTTTGTTACAAGCTCTTCAGATATTTTAAAAAGATCATCGTGTAATATTGTTAATATGAAGGATAAAAAGTAAGAAAGGAAAGAAAAGCAGAAGCAGTCGTTAAAAATATTCCCCCTGACCTCTAGGAACATCACAACAGATAAACAACCTCATTATGTATTTTTATCTTTATGCTTTTACGGGCATTTCTAGAAGGAAAATCTATGAATTGAGTCTCTTTTCATTTGCCTTATTATTATCTGTGTTTCTTTTTTTTCTTTTTCCTTGGATAGCTACATGATTATAGCAAGTCTCCATTAGGTGAAACAGAGGTGAAGTTTCAGCTTTCTAGAGACACACTTGAAGCTATGCTGAGATCAATGACCTACATCAGCGAACAACTCTCAAGGATGGTAAGAATTTCTTCTATGTAGGTCATGAAATGATAGGAAATTGGAGAAGGAACCCTTTAGTTTCCGGAGTTTATCAAATGTTATGTTATTGAAAAATAAAAGGCAGAGAAGAATTATTTATCCTTATTTGAAAAATTGTTTCTTCTTAATTCAAGACAGAAGGATGATGGCTGGTTGGATGGATAACAGAAAGGGAAAGCAGATGATCCATTAAATATTGGATGGTAATTTGCTAATATCAAATGAAACTTCAAAAACATGCAGAGTAAATCTGTTACTATCAATATGCTTGCCAAATATAAATTAACAATTTGAAGTTGATCTCTTAATTAGTTTCTAGGAATGAGTAAACGCAATGGGAGCATAGGAAGCATTTATTCTAGGTATAACATAGCTGTTTTTTATTTTCTCATTCTCTAATATATCTGGCAGGTTGGGACGTCTTCCGAGCCAGCAAACAAGAAGCAAAAGCAGTAGCTCTTTTTTTTTTTTCTGTAATTAATGTCTGTAATTGTTCATAATTTACAATACTCTATGTACCAAAAAAAATTACTACACTCTTCTCAATTGGATTTAAATTATAAAAAATGCAGGGTGATTTAAATCAAATTGTTACGGTTTAATGACAAATTCAACTTTAAAATTGAGCCATAGTTACTACAACAGATACAATTATTATATAAGCACCCAATGGATTGTATTATACCCGACCCAAGCAGGAATCTATTAAATTAAATATGAAAATTATCAACGTAATTTGAGAGGATGCTGCTAGAAGAAGGAAGACAACGATCTTTTTGTACATTTATATAGATTTAGGATGTGCTTTGATGAATGGAAAATTGGAAATGCTAAAACAAGAAAGTAGAGAAATAATTATCAACGAAGATACATAAATATGTTCTCTTTTTTAAATTTTATTTATTTTATTTTTAAAAAAAAATATTTGATCAAGATAAAATATCCATCTTTTTTAAAAGCAAAAAAACACTTTTTAACTATGACTTTAGGTTTGGTTTCAACACTAAATAACGATGATTCAATGCTCATTTTCTTTTTACCAAATACACCTTTGGTAAGGAAATTATTTTACAAATTATGTTATTCTAATCAGAGATAGATGCATATGACAATGGCTTCATTCTTTGGACCTCAAATGATCTCAGCAAGTGAAAGACACAAGAAAATTATGTTGGATGAAAACAAAAAGACCAGAAAACAACTACTTGCTCTATTTACACATTAAAAAAAAGAAAGAAAAAAAAAGTCCAATCATCATTTCTACAATCAAAGTATAATGTACAATATGCAATTCTTTTTGGGACTAAACAATGTGCAACTGCTGAAAAAGCTCTCGCGCTATATGCCTTATACTGCTCACACTCAAAGCCAAAAACTGAACCAAAAAAAAAAACTCCATGCTTCAAGAAATCAAACCAAAACTCATTCTTGAAGAAATCAATCCATCAAAAATAGAGGAACCTGACTACCATTAACCAAGACATGATGACATCGAGGGTAGAAACCCAAACTCCCACCATTGCAGAAGAAGTAAAAACATAATTAAGAAACTTCCAACTCTGTCTTCTGGCTCGCATTGACTTCTCAGTAGTCAGGATCAATCAGAATCACTAGAGCTAGAGCTAGAGCTAGAGCTGGAACTAGGTTTCCTACTGTGAGACTTTGCTTCATTACTAGAGCTGCTCATGGGTACATTTTCTGATTTACCCGAAATTCCGCTCATATCCTCAGTAACAACTTCATTTTCTTCTATTTTGACTGATCCATCCGTTGAATCCAAGGATTTTGGCAGCTCCCCTGGATTACCTTCGGAGATTTGCTTTAAAGCNCCAAAAAAAAAAAAAAAAGACTCCATGCTTCAAGAAATCAAACCAAAACTCATTCTTGAAGAAATCAATCCATCAAAAATAGAGGAACCTGACTACCATTAACCAAGACATGATGACATCGAGGGTAGAAACCCAAACTCCCACCATTGCAGAAGAAGTAAAAACATAAATAAGAAACTTCCAACTCTGTCTTCTGGCTCGCATTGACTTCTCAGTAGTCAGGATCAATCAGAATCACTAGAGCTAGAGCTAGAGCTGGAACTAGGTTTCCTACTGTGAGACTTTGCTTCATTACTAGAGCTGCTCATGGGTACATTTTCTGATTTACCCGAAATTCCGCTCATATCCTCAGTAACAACTTCATTTTCTTCTATTTTGACTGATCCATCCGTTGAATCCAAGGATTTTGGCAGCTCCCCTGGATTACCTTCGGAGATTTGCTTTAAAGCAATATCAATATCATCCAGAGATCTGGCTTCAACAACTTGCAAGTCTGAATTAGCTTCCAAATGATCTTTAGATTCTTCACTAACAAGCTGATCCTTAATCATACTTGGAAGGATAACCTCATTAATATCTGCTCCTTCTTGAAGTTGCTTGAAAGTCAAGTCAATATCTTCCAGTGATCTTGCTTCGAGAACCGGGATGTCCTGCTCAACAACTTGCAAATCTGAATTAGCTTCTAAATGATCTTTAGATTCTTCACTAACAAGCTGACCCTTAATCATACTTGGAAGGATAACCTCATTAATATCTGCTCCTTCTTGAAGTTGCTTGAAAGTCAAGTCAATATCTTCCAGCGCTCTTGCTTCGAGAACCGGGATGTCCTGCTCAACCTCTGTTATCTTTACATCTTTAGGCAATGAACTATCTTGAGCATCCGCAACAGTAGTTTCCTCTGCCACACGATCAGGATGAAGTGATACACCAGCATCGCTGATGCTAAAATCCCCAACAGTGTCCAATTCTGACAAGATCCTTTCATCAATTTCCTTTATCTCATCTAAATCTCTGACATTTTCTTCAGTAAATTGAGATCTGTAGCCTTCAGCTAAAAGATTCAATTGTTCTAGCACCTCACTTTGGTCTTCATCTATCAATTCCTCTAGTATAACAGCTGCCAGATCCACTTCGCCACTGGGTGATTTAAATTCAGGAGTCTCAGATGCATCAGAAGTCATGGAAGATATATTTAGTGAAATTTTGTGCGTGGAATCATAGACTTCTCCAACTCCATTGTTGGAAGTGCTAACAACCTGTGTGGATTCTACTGGGATGATAGATGACTTCTGCAGAATGTCAAAAGAACTTATCAGCTATTTAATATTTTAGTCTTGCATCAATAACCTAACTTTTTAGTGAATCTATTCAATGTTAGCACAGCTGTCGATGGGCATTAGATGAAAACGGATCAACAGGACTGAATAAAGGCTTTGTGCACATCAAGCATGTGCATGTACAAATAGTCAAGGAATATATTATTTGAGCATTTGCCACTAAGCAATAAAACAAAATATTCCTTTAGTTGTGCAATGAAACTGAAATTCTTAATAGATACATACATATATATATATATGCATGAATTTCATAGAAATATGAATTATGATAATAGATATCAAACACTTAGAATGCTTAGTGGTTAAGTGTATATATATATATATATATACACTTAACCACTAAGCATTCTAAGTGTTTGATATCTATTATCATAATTCATATTTCTATGAAATTCATGCACAAATTCTTCTTGTGTTTGGTGGGGGTAGGGTTAACAAATTATGGGTCATCAGTAACAAGTTTGACAAGAGGGACACTATATCTGATATGCTAATCTACAGAAAGTGGCAAACTTGTATGTCAGATTAACAATGACAGTGAACAATTACATAAAACTAATGGGTAAAATTGGACTCTCACATAGAACTGTGATATAGATTTAAGCAAAAGAAGTTCGGTGGCTAAAACTTGTTTTGAAGTATAATTATCATGTGAATTACCTGACTTTCATAATGATCACTAGAAGATGGTGCAAACGCTGATTTGTCTGTGCTTGACAGGTTAATGTCCAAGCCAGAGGAAGAATCCACCTTCTTATCCAAATCTTGGTGAAGATCAATATTGCCCTGATCAATGGAACTTGACGAGAAGACTTTATCCTGCTCATTGTGCTCAACTTGAAACATGTCTTCCTTATTTAGTGAATTTTTCTCTGCATATTCAGTTTCTTCAGAAGGAAAATTGAGATGAGCTAATGAAGGTTGCCCAGCTACCAGTGAAGATTGTAAATCCTGTGGTGCAGACATAGATGAGTCACTTGAAGGCATATGCTGGACATCAGAAGCGACCAAATCCAGCTTCTCATCTGCATTTTCAATTTTCTCAGATATATTCTCATCATCAAAAGCTGATAAATCCACTCCATGAGGCGCTTCAACTTCCTCCACATATTCATTATCTGATGAATGTGAATTTTCAGAAGCCATGTGATAGTCAGAAGCTGGAGAATCAAAGTTCTCTTTAAGAAGAATTTCACAGTCGGCATGTACATAATCAGCTTGATCCTGTTCATGAACAAAGCCTGCATTAGTCACACCCTTTACTGATCCAGTATTGGAAGACAAACTTGAATCAATGGAATCAGAGACAACCAGAGACTCAGGAGCTTTAGATCCATTTTGATCTATATAACTCTGGCCATCCACAGACAATTCAACTGCAGTAACATCATGTTGATTTACACCATTAGAGTCCCTAGACCTTAAGTCATTTTTTACTTCCGTAGGTACTTGGGAGGAAGCTGCTGGCATTTCTTCATGACCAGAAGCATTATCCTCAACTCTCTGATCATGCACTTCAGATTCTTTATCTGTCACATTAGAAGTCATTTCTCCTGATACCGGAGGGTAATCCCTCTCAGAAAACTTCGCTAATGAATCAGAAGATACAGAAGAAAAATTGATGACCATTTCAGCAGCTGATGGGCTAGAATCATAAACTGGTTCCCTATGTTGATGGTCTTCCACCCCAACACTCACTAAGTGGAAGTCCGACTCTTCAACAGAAGCTTGTGTTGAAATTCTAGATTCCTGAAGATGATTCTCTCCTTCCTGAAAATTTGCTGATTTTTCCAATTTCTCATCAGGTATGATGTCAATCACTTCAGATAATGAAGACCGGCTTGATCTTCCACTGCTCTCCTCATCAACTGGTAACGTTCTCAAATCAATCTCACCTGTGTTAAGTTCCCCATTAATCACAACCTCTCCTGTTTCAGAACAGAATTCGGTCTCGGAGGGATTTTCCACCCCACCCAACACAATTTCAACTTCATCATGGCCAACACTGCTCCCCTCTGCTTGTATCATATCCACAGAATCCATTTCTCCTGAAGATTGGCTACCATGTTCAACATGAACAGAAACATGATCTAGGTTTGACACCAAATCAGTTTCTTGAGACAAATCTTCTTCATTGAGCTTTCTATCATCCTGATCAATTGAACTCACAGATTCAGTATCAGGAACAGAACTTAACTTTGAATCACTTACTTCACTTGATTGCCTTTGGAATGAGGAATAGCTTGTACCTTCTGATGTCATCCGTTCTGATACAAAAACAGGTTTCCAACTAATATCATGCCTCTCTTGCCTGTTTATCCCTAATACTGATGGTCCCCAGCTGAAACTTTCATGCCTCCGGAAAAATGCATCCTTCTGATTAAGCATGGTGAACTCCTGTTGAAAAGTGTCTCCCTTGAGATCAGGTTTTTCTTCATTTGAGTCGTAAGGAATATCAAAAGGGTTTCGTCTAGGCTGTAGAATAGATGGAGCTGATCCAGGAATGGGTGGTAATCCCATGGCAGCATAGGGATCATCGGGTAGCTCAAAGGGGTTGCGTCTGGTTGTTGCAATTGGTGCAACATTTAGGGGAAGATCAGTACTTTCTAAGTCTATTAGATTCTTCTCAGTAATCATGCTCAAATTTTTCCTTGCCCTTCTCCTTGCAATGAGATTCTCCAAACGCTGGTTCCTTTCTAGCTCTAAAGTTCCCAGATCCAAGAGATTCTTTTGGTCGTCCTCGGTCCACTTAATTGCAGATTTACTGTCATCCTCTTTGCCACCCTCCGTTTCTTCTTCCTCTTCATCATCAGGTTCATCAGCACCATCTTCTTCCACTTCACCCTGGTTTTCAGCATCTTCATCTGATTCAACACTGTCATCCTCGCTTTTTTGGGACTTTTCAGAAGCACCATCAGAAACATCATGTGACAAATGAGCAGGCTGTGGGGCTTCTGTGAGTAATAGTGGGTGGAGTTCATCAAGCATTGGAATGATGTCAGCCATGGAAGCATCCGGTGAGGAGCTCTCTGCCTGGTCCGATCCTGACTCCAAAGAGTCCCCCTCTTCATCATTGTTCTCCACCTGTTTCCAAGATGAACTGGGTGAAAAATCCAAGTGATCTCCCTCAAAAGCATCAACCGGCTCTTCTGAAGTTTTTTCATCTCCAATATCAAGAATATCATCATTTACTTTTTGAACAAAGACGTATTGTTCCTCATCAGCTTCCTCATCACTTGAAACACCTTCTGCCTTCAGTTTCTCCTGATGAACTTCCCTCTTCTTTTCCAACTCCAAACTGGGGAATTCCCTCTCCTTTCCCTCACTTACGTGGTTCTCATGTTGGATTTTCTGAGACTGTTCATCAATTAGTGGTGCATAAGAAAGCAAACCATCACCTTCCTCAACCCTGTCACCTTTATCTCCCCCAAAACTTGCTTCTTCAATGCCCCTCTCTTCTATAGCACTTCTCTTTTCTGTATACCTTTCAACAACAAAGTCCTCATCTCTCTCAGCAATAACAGTGGCACCCTCTGAAAACCCGGTTTGGAAGGATGAAATGCCATGAGTAACTTTCTCTTCTTTTTCAACTTCGGGTATGTTGGGTTGGCCAAAACTCAAAAGGATCCCAAGCAAAACAGCAGTGCAAACCAAAACAGGGGATACAGAAACCAAAATGGAAAACAAAAAAGGAAAGGATCTGTACAGAATAATTAAAAAACACAAGAAACCCACAAGGAACGGATGATTACAAACTGATCTGTAACATGCTCGGGTGGCCATGATCAGCAGTTTCCTTATATGGATTCCAAATTCCAACGCTGATCCCATCTCCCTCTCTTTACAAGTCCTCCCCCAATCAAAACCTGTTTTCATTAATCAAACAGAAACAAACCAATGTGTGCTCATATCAGATCATGAAAAACAGTTCCCCAGAAAATACCAAAGCCAAATTATCAAAGTTAGGAAATTCAGAAACAATTTAAGCATAAAGTTACCTCAATAATTGAATTAAAAGGAATTCCGTGGAAACCAGAATGATCAATCGAATACCGGAAAAACGAGAAGCTCGCAAAAACTGATGGGTCGATTACAGTGTGATCAACCCAGAAGAGAGAGAAGGAGAGAGGAAATTCTGGAGAGAAATGAATCAACAGGTAGGATTGAGGAAACAAAAGGGAAAAGGTAATGGGAATCCTCTGCTTTTTATCTTTCTTGTTTCTTACTTTGTGGGGCTCAGCATTACCATTATCAACAAGAGCTACGAGGAGCTGTATTTGTGTGATTATGGTATTTGATCGTTTGACAGAAAGACTGGGGCGGCAGAAAAGGAGAGAGAGAAAGAGAAAGGTGTTGTTGTAAGGAGAAAGGAGAAAGTTATTAATATATATATTTTTAAAATTTTTCTCATTACTTTCTAGTTTCTACAAAGAAATCTTTGACTCTGTCACATTCTTTCCTGTTATGTGATATTAATTAGAGAGTGGGGAACCTCTTCTATTAGGCATACCCATGCTCATTACCACACCACATCCAATTAATGCTTCATAATATATCTTTACATGCAAATATGCTGCTGCATTTCTGAGTTTAATTGATAACTATTTAATTTTAAATTTTGATTATTACACAATTTATAAAAATCAGAGTAATAACCTTTTCATTAAATTTTGGTGTCAAGAAAAGAATCAGAGCGACTATGAATATAATAATCGGCAAAAGAATAGAATAAAAAAAAGGGTGAGTGAAGATGAATGTTGGTGATGATCATTACTTCCTCCAGTTTCTTGACATTTCAATATTTTTACATTTGTGCCTTAGAACATGTTTCATGTTATCTTGTCAGCTTTGGTTCTTCCCAGGCTGGTGTTGAAGGAGGCAAACATACTCATTTTATGGGAATCCCTTAAATTAATTCCCTATTTTGACTCTTTCTTTCTGCTGACCACTCTTTGTTAATTCTTAGTTATTAAGTAAGTGGTAAGAATGATAAGGATTTAAGAAACAAAAGTATTGAAGTTGATGTTGATTTTCTTTATATGCATATTTATAATTGATTTTGATAGATAATTTAATTTCATAAATTTATATAAAAATTTAATTTTAATATACTAATAGTATAAAAGAATTTTGGAATAGATACATACGTTGTTGTACTATTTTCATTAAAAATGTGAAACCACTTGTTTTTTATTCTTACTTAGCGGAAAGAACAACGTTACTTTTCCATGTGCATTCATCATAACATTTGATTGAAATATAACTCAATAAATCAAGATAAAGATAAGATTAAAAGATTATTAGAAATCTCAAAATGCAACTAACTTAGTGATAAGCAAGGAATTAAATTTTTGGTAAAATAAGGGAGGATGATTTGATTGTATGATTCTATGTTAATGACATAGTAAGCTAGTGCCCGTACTCTTTCATATCTCTATCTTGTAAAATTAAATCGAATCCATTTTTCTGCACAAGTTATTAGAAAATTCCTCTAGTAGTGTTTAACTTGTGTACCCTCTTGAAGTCTTGATTCCTCTAATTACTGATAAAATGTGTTAATATGCGGTTGAAATTTAATTCAGCAAGCATATACCAGAAAAATGTCAACTTAATGCGAGAGGACAGCATGTTTGAAACAAATAATAGTGTTAACCCACAAACTTTGTGCTTAAAATTTAATGTCTATTATTATTATTATTGGTTACACAATAGAATTAATCTATTTTATTCCATTAATTTCACCCACCATTTTTAATGAAATTGAAAGCCTGCAAGTACTCAACCATAAAAATGTTACCTCTTTAAAATAGAAATGCTATCAATTGTTAGATGTCTCTATCTCCGCCCATAGAAAAAGGAGGTAATGTTTTAAGATATTAACGATTCAAAGAGTACTTACTAGTAATTGAAAAGCGATTTTTCTTAATTTTCTTAGACAACAAGCTCTTGTAAATGCTAACCACATGTCTAACCGGCCCTCACAGAGCTAAAGAATTCACTTTTATGTAGTATACTATGCTTTGCCAGTTAGACTCAGATATAGGATGAATTTGATTAATGACCTTTTTCTTTGTTTTGGTTCATGAGAGCAATTGATGGTAATTTGCGTTAGAATCCTGTCCTACCAATTAGGTGGATGCTCTTGTTAAAGCCACGTCGGATGTACTTCACTACTAGTCTACTTGTAAAGGCAACAGTGCCTCAGACTCGGATCACAGGCTGTGTCTTAATATGCTGATTCCATCAAATCAGTTCTACAGTACACGTGATACCTCGTTACCTATTAACTAATGGATAAAGAGGAAGGTCTTTTCCTTCTTTCAATATTCATAATCCGAAGGAGCAAGCTTTAGCATCTACAAAGAGAGAGGGAGAGAGGGGTGAAAGAAAGTAAAGAAATTTGAAGTTTCTATTTTCTGAATGCTAGTAAGTTTTCATGCTAGAAGAGCCAACTCAAAATTTCTTACACTTCTTCAGTCAACTTGGCATTTAAGGCGCAAGGGAACCATATAACATAGACCTAGACATCTGCTGCTGCCGCTTATGTGGTGGATTGTTAGAGAGTAAGAGTGCAGAAATAACTTTCAGACCACAAACATATAGGTTGAAAGTTTTAACCCATGTTACCATTTGTGTAAGGTGCAACTTATGGATGTTACCAATGCTCTTCTGGTTTACCTATCTATGCCTCTCTTCGTCCATCTACCTTACCCTCCGTGTGGGAGCAAGGTGCATTGTCTTGTATACTCTCATCACCTTCCTCCAAGTTTGCACAAACAGCTTCATCACTAGATGATTCTTCTTCGGAACAATTTTCAGACTCTAAATGCTGTGATTCAGAGAGAACTGACTGTAGGTAACTTGGTGATGAACAACCAGAACCAATAAAGTCCGACATCTTCTTATCATCGTCTCTCATTTTTTGAGCATAAACTTTATAGTTGAATCCTAACGCATTTCTCCCACCAAAGAAGGGTTCCAGGTTGTCCAAGTCAAAAACCTCTTCCATTATCATGTGGCTCTTCGGGTTGTCAGGGTAAACAAACTTCACTTTTTTGAAAGTCTTGGGTTCAAGAAATGGTTTCACCATCTGTGCCAAATAACAAGCAAACATGTGAAACACGAAATGCACTGATAACCTACAATACCAAATTGCATAAAGAAATTACCAAGAACAAAAAATTGAAAGAAAAAGGAAAGGAAGAGGACAAAACTTCTCAAGCTCTGCTTTATTGCAAAGCTACCTTTCTGAGAAACTCTTTTGTAGATCTTTCATTTTTCGTGTCAGATCCCAGTACAAATATGTAGATGTGTGTGTACAGTCCAGTTTTAATCTCAATTCAGTTCATGCCGTTTTCTAGTGTGTTCTAATGCAAAATACTTCAGATTCTTGTGGACACACTAACAAAAGCACAAAAACACACAAACTCTGTTCACTCTTTGAGCATTGGAAAGGGAGTTTAAGTGATTAGCCACCAGGTCATTGGTGGTCACCAAAAGTAGCAGAAATTGAGGAAAGAAACTCTCCCCTGTAAGCATTAAATGAACACTGAAACACAATGGTGATGGTTCTCGAAGTATAAATATGTGTAGATTTAGGGAATGAATTTAACATAACTTGCTTATTTATGAAAGATGTTTAGATTTTAAGATTCACTTACACGGACAATTTACAGAAGCTGAATATTATATTTAAAACATTATACATAGAATTTTGGGAACCTGAGTCTGCTGACTCTCTTCTTTACTCCATGATCACTCTCATTCAAAAAAAAAATATTAAAAAAAAAGTCAACTAGAGAGAATGTCAAGAAGGCCTACAACCACCCATATCATATCAAGAAGAGATAAAAGCAGCATAATACCCTAAAACCATCTGAAAATGTTGGGTTCCACATAAAATTATGGTGCTGTAGCGTCTGCCATTAATCTTAGACTAACCCAACAAGGGAAAGGGACCATCAATACAGATTAGTCCTAGTGCTGAAGCTGTAAACTATATCAAGTTGGCAACCACTTCATCCTTTGCAATTCAATTATGGGTGAGATCATTAAGAGGCACCCCTTAATGCAAGTATGCAACAAATCAAAGCCAAAACTAAGTAATGGCCCTGCCTCATATCAGAAACCAAGCAAATGTAATGAATCCTTACTAGGAATTCAGTTTACATTTTACTGTTGTCAGTTGCCAAAATATTTCTTTGCTCAATATAAAGAAATTCAGCCGGTCACAAAAGGTTAACATCTTTTATCTGCCCACTGGCAAAACTTAAAATTAAAAAAAAAAATATTGATCTCATAGTTTCTGACTATGACATTATTTATGTATCAACTAAACTAATATATGACAGGACTCACTTCTAACCTGTTAATAACTTAATGATTCTCAAACTTCTTGCACTCGAAACTAATCCAAAATTTACTGAAGTTGGGATAAGATTCTTTCAAATTTTATCATACAGTACAGAGGAAGCAAAAACGAAACTATAAGCATCCTCCAACTGCACAAGAGTTACATGATACGTATACATAGGTATTCATATGAAATCCTACATCAATCACAATTTTTTTGTTCTATCTTTCTTCCATTCTAATACATGAAAAACCCTTTTTAATCTAATATTTAAAAAACTTTCAGCAGTAACCACAATGCAGATCTTACAAGATAGCTAACCAATTGATGCTAACCTTTTCCCATTCCAAATAATTGTCATACAAGAATCAACTATACAGTTTTACTATGCATATAGATCCTGTCTTATAAGACGCAAAACGAAAGGAAAAAGAGATAGGAGATGATAAGAAGGAAAAGGAGATGTTATGATAACATACCGTCCAAAAGGACTCAAAAACTTTCGGTGGATTGTATAGGATAGCAAGTCCCAGCCTTTCAGGGTAATGATTCTGCAGAATGTTAGCAGTATCCCGAGTGATCTTTAACGATATGCATGATGCGTTCCACCTTCTAAAATCAACAAGCCAAACCATCTGTTCCTGGTTTGAAGTTAGATTCAATATGGCATTTTCCATACAGTAAACCAGGTACTTAATTTGTCCAGTTGCTGAGTTTGTGTTCTGACATGGATGAACAAGGTGTTCATCAAAGAAATGAAATTTCAATTATGTTAACAATGACATAAGAGAAAAAGGGTCAGTAAAACCACAACAAACATGGCAATTTAATTTTTTCAATTTTCATCAAGCTATTTAGATTACCTGGGCAGCAGGTCTCATGACAAGAACAGTCCTCCCTTGCTTGTCCAAGTAATTAGCTATGTATAACTTTCCTGTCTCAGCTTCATGAGCTACATCTTCCTAATTATAAAAAGAAAATGAACAAAATTGTCTTTTTAGTTGCACTTGTCTAGTAAAAGCATGTTACTAATCACAATTTAAACTTTTACAACCATTTGAGGAGTCCATTGTAATTGGGTAAACAAAACAAACAACAAGCAGCAGCTCAACAAGATAAGATCTGATGTGTCCTAGTAACATATTTGTCAAGCTAAAGCTGACTCCTTCATATTCTTTGGTTATGTACGTCTTTCATTGCATTTGAGCAATTTTAGAAAGCTAGGATATTTACCCAATTTGTATACTTTCCAAGATTGATACAAGATTGATAGTCATTTGAAAAAAGAGAGATACAACTTATGAGATGTAATGTATACCCAACGAATCTTCTCCGGCTTGAATTCCAGCATCCATTTTAAGGTATCTTTCAACATCTTCGCAGCCTTCTTTGTACTCCAGTTTCGTGCTTTGAGGAACCTTAGTATTGATGCATCCGAAAACAGAGCTGGGAACTTATCAGCAATTGGACCAATGATGTTTCTAATTTCACCAATCTGAGAAAAGAAATAAAACCAATCAATTTACCTGCTACAATAACACCTTCACAAAATGTTATATCTACCTGTGAAGAACCTTTTAGCCACAAAGTAGTTCCTAGTGATTTGTTAACATAAATTATAATAGAACGGGAATCAATTACCCTTATTTTGAATTTTATAGCCATTGTCATTTAGCAGGTGGAATAAATTAATTTCCTAATATATACATATAATAACTGAAGGCTTTTTCACAGTAGAATATCTTCAAGACAGCACATATATCTGGTCAGAGTCAATTTTCTCACTTTATGTTCATTAAAAGAGCCATATTAATGTCAAGTACCTTGGCCTGCTGCTCTACAGTAGAATTTTTTTTTTCAGTTGCACCTCCTTTCAGTTTCATGGATGACATCTTTTCAAATCAGTATCAAGCTAAAACAGCCTGAAATACAAAAGACCAACAAAAAGCCTTACTTTTATAAAGAAAAGAAAAACAAGAGCAAGATTTAAGTTTGCATCTGTGCCTTCTTAATGTATTGAAAAGTGAATTGTAAAGGGGATAAAAATAAATTTTACTTGAGTCGAGCAAAGAAGAATATTCCATCACTGAAGATAGTTTCAAGCAACAAAAAAATTGAAGTACAGAAAACGAAGCCAGAAGTTTACATCACATAATTCAAGTAGAGCAGTATACATAGATTTCATGTAACAATGGTCACATTGTAAATTTGGTAGCTGAAAAAGAAGCACTTCTTTTCTCAATGAGATAAACTAAATGCTAAAAGGTAGAAAATATCCTAAACAAGCAACTTGAAAACTTGCAAAACAGATAAGTTTGCCAATAAGGACATTTACATTATTCAAAGTGTGGTTAAACAATCTGTAGAAAGGGAAAAACTGTATGTATTACAGCTGTACAAAGGATGCTTAAATAGGCAGCATTTGAGTGTAATACAAATACACGTAAAACCCTACAACTATTATGTAACTAAAACTCTAACTACAAGAGTCCTAGAATATCTAAAACAATGAGACTAACATCTTATTTATCGACAATCATTATTCATTTCTCTCCCTGTAAAATTTTCTCTCAGGAAGTTTCCTCTCCAAATGCAAAATTTCAACACTTGTGCCAATTCCATAATAATTTATTTTCCCAATTATACATTTCATAAGAAGCAATCTACTCCTCAAGAATGACCAACATTCTATAACTATAAGAAGGATACATAAGAATAACATCTTCACCTGATGAACTTTGTGCAAGAGTACTGGTGATGTGTTTTGAGATATCAAAACTCAGCTTCAAGGCTACCTTGTCTCCGTTGTGGTGCATATGGATGATTCTGGAGAATATTACAATAATTAAAATGAACAGGGGATATATGTGATTTAACCATCAGAAATTGATACTTCAGTAAGAAACTTGTGCATTCCTAGGACTATGGATCTTGAAAAGTATAGAGGAGAGTAAAAGGAAGTGCAAACTGGAGGGTGGAGCATTACAGGAAATTTAGGCTGTAAAGCAAGAGAAATACTCAGTCAAGAAATGTAATATGTCAATTTGGACTACTGTTATCTTCAAATTAAATAGCTAATGGGTAAAATTTTTGTTTTAGACACTAAAAAACAACCCTTGTTGCAATTTTTTTCCCGTCCGATAAATATTTTCACTTGCACCAAGTACTCTATCAACCGTGAACTAAAAGTGTGATTTTTTTACCATACTAGAATCATTTCCCAACCTCAACCTATCTCACTAATAACAAATTTGGAGAGTTCCACAAATGACCAAGATCCAAGAACAAGCTATCCGACTTTGGGTCAAAGATAAGATTTGTCTACAATGTAGTCTAATGGAATATGCTATGCTTTCAGCAAGCAGATAAAACTCCTTTAGCTAAGTAGTGTTAGTAATAAGAAAAAGACGATGAAGAAAGAAGGAAAATCCTTTAAGGTGCATCAACCATTGTTTGCACAATACCTGTCATTTCATAAATTTTTTCCTCCTCCTATAAAGGCATTATAACAAGAATCGTCTCACACACTCGATGCAAGAAAACAACAAGTTGAGGTACTTGTGTTATTCAAGGATATAAACACTAAGGGGAAAATAGTCTGGCATTAGATTCCTCCAAATATAACATTGCACTAAGGGAAAAACAGAATTCAAGGTTTTTACCAGTCACTGCACCATGATTCAAGTTTCTCATCCTTACTATAGTTTAACCTCTTCACACTTTCTGTAGTAAGAGATCTCAGCTTTCCAACGTGAGATAGCTAACAATATAACATGATTTCATATAGGAAAACTGCCCTTAAAACTATTATGACATTTAATAATCCAACAAGTTTTCTTGTTACTTTTCTACAAGCAAATCACGTCATAGACTCAAATACACGTGCACACCTGCAGGCTTCGATCCACTCAGCCCATCCTTCCCCTTTGTTAAAGTGGAAGAAGATTTTTTTTTTTTTTTTTTTCCATTTTATTGCCAACTGCATGAGGATTTGACACACAAACTAAAGCTCCAAAAGTATTATAACCCATGCACAATATCAAGAATCAACAAGGACGCGCACGCTTTTATATGCAATCACCAATTAACGCGGCCAACTAGTCATATTACCCATAAAGTAGCACAAAAATCTGCAAAATTTCTAAGGATTTCTTACCACTTGGTCAGAGAGATTGGCTCATTTCACTGAACGATTTGTACCCAAATGCCATTCCTGTACGCAATACGTGGGACAAGGAATCGAAAATCAAAGCAATCGCAGCATGGGTTCATTAGAAATACAGAAAATGATCGAACACACAGTACATTGCATGTAAATAATGAAGCGCTAACGAGCAGAGAAGAGAGGAAACAAGAGATTGTAAGAAAGCCCAGAAGACGAAACTAAGTTAACGATCTTATCAGAGTCTGAAGCAATAATGATGATGAAGATAAGGGGAGAAAGACAAGCACCTTGTGCAGAGAAGCGTGCGGACGTATAGGCATTGAGATGGCAGCCAGTTAGTTGCGAAAACTGAGAGTGACGAGGGCAAAACTAGCCATTGGATCAACAATAAATTCTGTGATAAGGGAAAATTGTGGCTCATCATGCTTGATTCACAGATATATGTGGGAAGGATTAACTTTGACCAACTCGTTGGTTTCCGTTGTTAGTTTTGAACAGCTGCATGGCCTTCCCGTGCGCTTTGTTAGCAACCACAACCGAATCTAAGCTCATATACCATATGGAGTGGTATATTCCTCTTCATTATAGAAAGTGAATCATATAAAAATTTAGAAGAAATTTTTTTTTTCTTTTTTTTCAATGTGAAAAGAAAAAAAAAATTCTTTTATCATATTTTATGTTTCTTTTTTGGGCATATACACATTTAGATAAGGGACAATTTTATGCTACACTTTTGAGATGCCACATTTTCATATTTTTTGCATTATTTGATTCTAAAGTATATTTTATTAGTACAAATAACATAATTTAATTTTTTTTGTGTATCTTAAATATTAATTTAATAAAATTTATACTGTATCAATTATATATAGCTTAAAAAATTAATTAATAAAAATAGTTCATGCATTTATTATTTGTTGAGAGAGAGATACCATAACAATATTGTGAACTATATGTACGTTGGACATACTCACGTACATAAATAAAAATAGGTTAACATGACTCTCATGTTGTTCTATGTGTTGACATTTTTAAGTATAGTATATTACTTATCATTCTCATCCACCATCCATAACTTTAACTATATTTTATTAAAAAATTATGTTGATTTCATATTTAATATAATGATTGAATTATAACATTTTTGCATATAGCTGCTAAGTTGAAAATAAATTCCAAAAAAATATTTTTGAATGAGTAGTGTTATTTATACATTTATAAATTTGTAGTTTGTATATATGTATAAAATATATGTACACATGACAACAATTTTAATTTAATTGAATCTAACTAAATTTAATTAAATACGTTAAGTATTAATTTATTTTTATACCTTTATGATATCATGTGTTGAAAGATCATTTCTCTTTTAAAATTGAAATGACTGTAATCAAGATGACAAGAAGGAAAATAGTCATCCACATTCCTTATTTTCATTTACGAAGTGTTGTTTATAAGCATGGGCCATCCTTTTACCAACCCAATAGTTATACATAGCCGAAAAAGAGAGGGCCTAGCTTTTCAGCCCGTTAAACGCATTATGTAGCATATGATTAGTGGGCCTGGAATAGTGCGGCTGTCAAGAAGAAAAAAAGGTGGAGTGGGTAGAATTTACATATTATTTCTCCAAAAAAAATGTATAATGTTAACGAATATATTTTCAAAAAATAATAAAAAAGGAATTTTTTTTTTATATATTTTTAATATTTATGTGAAATATTATTACATAAAAAGAATGAATATATAAATAATATATGTAATATTTTATATTTAATAAAATATAAAAATTATATATGCTATAATAAAAAAATGAGATTTTTTTAGATTTTTTTTATATTTATATAATATATCATATTATAAAAAATTAGTCAATATAAAAAAAATACGTATACAAATTAATTATTTTTAAATTTATTTAAAAAATAAAATAAATTATATTTATATTCAATAAAATATAACATACTTTATCATAAAATTCCTTTACAAACAAAAATACACTCCGATTCTTTCTTACCCCTATTGGGTGGTCAACGGTCAAGATAATGGTAGGTAAGCTCGGTAGGTGTGGCAAGGCCTTTCTTCTGCCCGCCACTTTCAGTTGGTGCCTGCTTTTTCTCACGAGTCACGAACTATCGCTCTCGGCTTCAGATTCCGATTTCTCATTCTTGTCGTAACCCTAATTGAGCACCAGCGTTAAAAAAATGGGGATATACTCAACGGTGATGGAGGAGATAACATGGTACACAGGGCTATCACCCACCGCTTTCTTCACGATTCTGGCTATGATGGTTGTCGTTTACAGAACGGTCTGCGGAATGTTCGTGTCTCCTGAAGATTTCAACAAGCCTCCAATCATTACGGCTTCGAAGAATCTCGGCTTCGATAATGGCGAGCCCGCACCTGAACCTGTTCAACTGGGAGAAATTACTGAGCAGGAATTGCGAGCCTATAATGGCTCCGACCATAATAAACCTCTCTTGATGGCAATCAAGGGTCAGATCTACGACGTCTCTAGCTCCAGGTACTCCAATTTTCTTTCTTCCTCCAAATTCGTGATTTGTCAAAATTATTAACCTCCACCGGTGACTGTTTGGGACGTGGGTAAGTGAATGGAAGTGTCAGGACATCGTTGAGAGTATTTGCTCTTGTTAAAAAACAATTACTTGACCTGAGCAAGTTTGTAATTGTTTTGAAAATCTTGCGAACACATTCTCATTTTCTTGCTCTTCATTGAATGGATATGTCAGCTTATGGGTTTGCGAGCTTTCAATAATATGTATTTCTCGTAATTGGTTTTGTACTCATCACGTTATCATATTGATTACTCAAGTTGTGATAACGTTCATCTTGAGTAATAAACAAACTGGCATTTGATTTGATAATCTTGTTTTCATCGCTAAGTTGTGGCTCTAAACAAGTCCCCGCTTGACAAATTGGAATTCAAGTAGCAGTTATTATTCTTCGGTGGGAAAGAGTATCGTGATGAGTTCTTGAGGCTTTTTCATTTCTTAGAAAAAGACGAACTTGGTTAAATTATATTCCCTAATTGTATGTTACTATAGTAAAAAAAAAAAAGCTCTGGGTATTCATGTAGATGTTTTGTAAATTCTTTCCATTGATGCTAATTGTTATTGTTTGAGATGTTTACGTCTTGTAATGCCATTTATACATTGAGATTTGAGGGTGTGCTTGGTAGAAGTAACTAGTCTTCCCTTCTCCCCTTCATTTCTCTCGTTTTCATTCTTACCAACTGCTCCCAAGAATGAGTATTTGGTAATGTTCCTTCATCCTTGGTTTCTCATCTTTGAAAATGCTTCCTAGTTATATTTTGTGACCATGGTTTTCCCCCCCTACATGACCCTCAGATATTGCTTGACAATGTATGCAGGAATTTTTATGGTCCCGGTGGACCATATGCAATGTTTGCCGGAAAGGAATGTAGCAGAGCCCTTGCTCTTCTATCTTTCAGACCTCAAGACATTAATGGGAACCTTGAAGGTTTGGGCGAGTCAGAGCTTGAAATTTTACTGGATTGGGAATATAAATTCATGGAAAAATATGTCAAGGTTGGACAGCTTGTTCCAGAGCGAAACACGCAGCAAAATGAGTGTAGAGAACAAATCCGAGACGAATTGAATCTTGATGAAGGCAAGCAGGAAGCATAGTAGAATCCATTGTTATATTTTGGTCCATTGTTGATGGAAGCAGGAAGCAAAATATAATCCAATATGTTGATCCAAGGTGACAACTTTTGAGGCTTCTTTAAAGCTAAGCTTACTCAATTCTCTCTCGAGGGAATGTGACTGAAGTGTTGTATAGATTGTGTATAACTGAGGGATTAGATTGGTATGCCATAAAAATGCTGAGTGGTAGTTCTACTTTGCTTGCGAGGACACATTATAATGTATATTTGTCCAATATTCGGTGTTCACTTTTCAACATAAGTCTCTTTCTTACAATCAGTCAATCTAATATGTAATACCAAAGAAACAAGAAAGTCTACCAGTCATCAGCTTGCTCTTGCCGGTTGAAATCTATAGTTTGCTTTGCAGTCACTTTTCTCGCTTCTTTCTATTCATTTCATTATTTTTGAGACAATACACACAAATCTTAAAATTACTTTGAAAACTACTATCTCAAAATTGTTAGTTGGCAAAATAAAAAACACACCTGACACCTATAGCGTAAATCTTCTTTATTTCGTACAGCTAAAAAAATTTATTATTTCATAAAAACTTAAACATTCAAGCAGCTTTTTATAAATAAATCTACAAATCAATTATGTAAAAATAAGCACAGAATTTTATTTTATTTATTTTGGATAGCATATTTCATTTATTTTTAACCATCTGACATTTAAAATTCTATTGCAATTTGTTATAATTAAAGTAAAATAAAATAAATATTTTTTGCTCAAAAGTAAAAATATTTAATAGAACAGCTTACTTGGATTATCCGACTCAAGCCCAATAAAATAAATGGGCTGGAGGCCCTCTTATGCAGTGGGCTCGTTCCGACAATTCCCAATAACAAAAGAAAAAAACAAACAAAAAATCGTTAATTGTGACCGTTTAGAAGCACGGCAAGGAAAGAAGCGGCTACGACGGTGCCACGACTTCCACTGCCGCGGGTCCGTCTCCGCGCCATGAACCAAACCGGCTCCTGCCGACTACCATGAGAATAAAACATATAACCTTGGTTGCCATCGGATTTGTTTTCTCATCCAATCCTCACTTGGTGGAAGAATTTAACAAAGAGTAATGTTTTACCACCAATTGTTAGCGATGGTTGTTTTGCAGTGAAATTCAAATATTTTTGCTTATTTTGATTGGGAGTGAAATTTGAATTCTGTTTATTTTGACGAGGTCCATATTGATTCGTGATCTGAATTCGTATTCGTTGTAAACTGATTGCTCAAGCAGGAAAATTCATTGTTGAGTCTAACAAAGTATTATGGATCATTACAAGGTTCTAGGGTTGAATAGAACTGCTTCTAAAGAAGAAATAAAGGCGGCGTTCAAAAAATTGGCGTTTGAGTTCCACCCAGACAAGCATTCGCAATCAACCAACTCCGTCAAGGACAATGCTACTCTCCGATTCAAGCAGGTCTCTGAGGCCTACGAGGTGCTTATGGATGATCGAAAACGTGCTGACTACAATATACGGTCGCGAACTGGTAGCAGTGGCAGTGGCTATGGCAGAAGTGCTTATGGTTATAATAACGATTATTCGTATAGTAATAACTATGGCGGGAGTGGGAGTACTTATAAACCTAGGTATAAATCTGGGTCTGGCTTTAACGTCGATGGCATTGCGTCAAAGTTTGAGCTTGCTCTTCGGTTTCTGACAACCCGAGCTTTTCTCCTCAATCTTGGCTTTGCAGGGTAAAACACTTTCGTTTCTCTGTTCATATGTTGTAATGACTATGGCTGTTCTTTATTCCAACCAGGATTGCGAATTAGAGTTTCTATGTTACTTATTATAATTGCTCTTGAATTGGTTCGGTTTGCTGCTTAGCTGACTCTTTGATTTGGTGCCTTTATATAACATTCTTGGCCTGGAATTTAGTGTTTGTCAAGTGTCTCAGTCTGAGGATATAGGTGCTACTGTTCTGACAGAAGAGCTTGCTGTAGGTTTTTCTTTAATTGGAAGTAGTGTTCTTCCATCTTCATGGCTACTAATGGAGTATGCTATTGGAAATTGGACTGAACTACGGGCTCTTGGAAGTTAGATTGTTGGTTTTATCGTAAACTAACTTGTAGCAATACTTTGCTGTTCATATTCATTATTTTCTGGCAATTTATATGTCCATTATAATCTTTTTTTTGGAAGACTCATGCTTTCTTCTTCTTCTTTTAAACATAATTTTTAACTTGCTTTCATCCTAGCTCTAGAGTCTTGAGCACTCTTTTTCATGTAATTAAACTTCCCAGGGCATATCCAACAATTAAAGTACTAAATCTGATGCCCGAAAACCTGGTTATGAATGGAAGACGATGTCTTGGAGAATCTCAGTCCAAAGGTCCTGCTAGCGTGTATTTTTTAGCAACATCCTGACATTCATTAAGCTACTTCCCCTTTACTCAGTCCTCTGCATACTTTTAAGCACTCACGTGCTTCCACACCCTGTTTTGTACTTAAATTCTGTAAATATTTGGATGCCCATTTTTTTGACAGTCCTGAGTGCTTCTCGGGTGAATTTATGGGTTTTGGTCCAATATTCAATTTGGGGAGGGGAAAAAAGGCGGCGGGGGAATAAAAGACGATGACCTTCCTTCTACTTCTACCTAATACTCATTTTGGTTGTTTTTCCTGGTTGGTGTTTATTCTCTCATAATTTTAGAATACACAAGTAACTCTCACTAAATTATTGCTTTAAGCATCTTTGAAGATCTATGACATGCAAGAAAATGGAGGTTCCAAGACTCAAAGAAATTGGGGTTTTTAGTTAAATTGGCATTGAATTGAGTTGAATATAATATAGTATATACTTACTGGCTCAGATGTTTTCAGTATTCTATTGTGATTTTTGATTCAGAGGTGTTCATTTGCTGAATTCACAAGTGCATTGTTGACAGCTGTGGATCAGAATTCTGAGTTGGCGTCTTTTGAATTATAATTCAGATTTATTTCGATCTGTAGTATTTTCCTGGCCTATCCCATTCTGCTCATAGCATAGTGTTGTATACCTATCTAATCCCTTAGTTGAGATTAAGACTAAGTTAAGATATTGCTGGTAAGAGCAAAACTCCTCTATCACTCTCTTGCTCATTTTATATATATGTTCAATTCCATGTTCTGTCTGCCTATTCATATTATTTTCAGATTTTTAGTTCCTTGGTTCTGTGTTCAAGATGGGGATGTTGCAATAAGCTGCTTGTACTTTCATCTTTCATATCATTTGTCCAAATGGGTGGGTAGTATGTTAGCTTTATATCCTCTTAAGGTTACTTCGTTAGTATTATCATTAGTATTTGCACACCACTTTTTTTGCATCACACTAACACCTTTTCTCACATGTGATATGAAAAGGTGGTTTGCTCTTTTCTTCAATTCTTTCTTACCATTTACAACAGTGATGTAATAGTTAGAGTGTCATTGTTGAAAGTATGTGCCTGACATGTGGCTGATTGATTATGTGACATAAATAGGATGAAAAATATAGTATCGTGTCTTACAAAATTCAATTTTATGCTAATATTTTTTCTCCCTCGTTTCACAATTGTGGGTTGTTTTACCCAGTTGTATTCTTGAGTGGAATGTATTACAACCAAACATGTTGGAAGTCAGAACTGAAGTGAAAGATAGTCCAAATATTTAGGTCCTGAATATAAGCTCTAGTACTCACTACTTGGTCTGGTTTCTTATTGTCTAAATTAAATGCAGTTTCAGAAAAGCACTACATGGAACATGCTTCTTTCTCTCACTCTTCTGCCACCTGAACTTACCTAGATCTTTAATTTGTATCTATGAATAAGCAATCAAATGTTCAGCTGCTTTTAGTTTAATAATATCATGCAGATGGCCTCATGCAAAAATTTTCATGCAGACTTTTATTTGGTGGGATGGTTGTCATTGAATCAAGCGGAGAAGCCATATGGAAAATGCACAATTCTGGGGTAAGCTATTACAATTCTCTTTTCCCGCTTTCCCATTCTAATGTACAACATTACAGCTTTATTCTTGCCTTTGTTTCGTTTTTTCCTTCCATTGCTAGTAATAGTTAGAAGTACTGTCTTGATTGTGAAATTTGGTTTTAAAACACTTAATAGGTCCACAACAAAGGTTTTTCGTTCTCACTGATTATATTTTGTTTTGGATTCAGAAATCATTCGAAGAAGCCATGGAATCCATTGAGAAAGCCAAAGCTCAGACAAAGGAAGGCCATTGATTGAATGTGCCTGTTCTCCTGTTCATACATAATGATAGAAGTATGCCTTTTTTATTGAGTTGGAGAGTAAAGAAAAGAAAAAANAAAAAAAAAAAAAAAAAAAAAAAAGAGCAACAGTTCCTCCGGCTGCTTAGTCTGTTTTCCCATGTATTTTTTTTCCTCTTTTATTCTTTCTCACTCCATATATGTGATTCACCTGCAATTACAGTGCATGTTCTTGATCCATGCAAGGCAAGGCCGCCACCTGAACTATAGACATATTTGACAGAATGCAAATTCATGTAAATAGATAAGAATCTCGTTTATATATTCAAATGCCTGAAAACTTGTTCTTTTTCTATACTTCATTGATAAAAATTAAGACAAGGTCACATCTCTGTTAGGGAACCCATTTTAATATCATATATCTTACAAAATATCTTGAAGAGCTTCTCTTTACCTCTTATTCACTATTTCTTCCTAATTAACGCAGACGTGTTGCAGGCTTATAAATGTCCTTTTTGAACAATTCGGTTAACAATTGGAGCTGGAATTGGGTTCACAGCGCAAATGGATTGTGTGCTTATCGACAATCTGTGATCCAAGACATGGCTTGTTTAGGAACAAGGAGGAATGCTTTTTCCCGAAAAAAAGAAAAAAAAAAGGAACAAACAGTAATGCAAGTGAGAGAATGAGACAACTATTATTATTATTATTTTGTATAAAAATGGTAGGTCACTTAAAACTTAGATATAACTTTTAATAATGGATTTGATATGTGATATTTAAGATCATTATATTTTAACAAAAATATAAATTAAATTCATTCTTGAAAAGCTTATATATTTTTAACAATTATGCCAAATAAATATTTCAGATATCTTAATATTTTGGGTGACTTTTGAGGTATAAATTTTAAAAAGATTTGAAAAATCCTCCTTTTCCTTTTAAGTAAGATCAAATAATTAAGTAACGGCTACGCTTCAAAAAAAAAAGTTTCTAAAGTAAAATAAAGGACTTGCTTAAAATTTGGAAATCAAGGAATGGGGTATGGCCAAAAAAAAAAAACAGAAAGAAGGGGAAAATGCTTATCAAAGTGGGAAAAATAGTTTGAGACATTTTTAGTCAAAATAGGCACTAATTTTTTTTTTTTTATGTGCTATAAAGAAAGTAATGATTAATCAAGTAAATACATAATTAGTATATATTTTTTGTTTAACGATTAATATATTTAAATTATGATTAATTAAACTTATATATATAGTTAAAATATATTATTCTTAATTCTAAAAAAAAAGATTATTATTCTTAACAATTGATAAATTCTCTAATCTTAAAAATTTACATATAATTTCAAATATAAAAATATTACTTTGATGAATAATCTTTTAGCTAATGGAGATTGATTTAACTGATAAGAATTAAATTACTTCGTTTGTAAAGTTTAAATTTAAATTTTTTTGTAAGCAATTTGTATTTGGTAAACAATCTATAAGTATTATTATAAGTCTTTATTGAAATATGTAATATGTTATAGCTTTAAAATAATTAGGCAGGTAGTCTGCTGACTCTCTTCACCCTAAACTTTAAGTTAACCAAAAAAAATGAATAATCCTCTCTTTAATTTAGTTTTTTTGGGTTTTTTTTTTTTCCGCTGGAATTGTCGGTCATTGCCCTAAAACAGTTTATAAGATGTTCGAACCCTCCTTTTCCTGAGCCCAATGTGCCTTCTGAACCGACCAAACTGGCCCATGGTGCTGTGATCGGTGCTCACTCCCGAGTCATCATCTACATCGCATTTGCTGTGTATGACCCAAAGGCTTTCCCTTCCATCACAGTAAAGTCGTTCTCTTCGAGTTTTACTTGTTCCTCTGCTACTTTGGGCAACTGCCCCTCTGATCCGCAGACACTATTTCTAGAAGCGGTTTCAGCTACGTTTTTTCAAATTGTGCCATATTAAAACGTAAATATGACAGACGTCTTATAGGCTCAAACATGGTACTCACTTGCTCCTCCATGGACGTGGCTTATAGTGTTAGTTTATAAATCAAAGGACTGAACCCTACTTGGTTGCCAAGGTGTTTGAGTTAGTTGTAATTTAATGTGCAAAAATATTTGATCTTTTTTCAGGAGAAAACCACTGCCAATGATAAACCAATGGCTGACAAGTACAATGTTGAAGCCGCTGAAATCTTGGCCAACGAGGCTCAGGTTTGACCCAATTCCAAGTTCAATTCTTTTTGTCCTAGTTGCAATTGATTCCTCTACCCTTCTGTTATTTGATGAGAGTTCATTATTTGTTTCTTTCTTTAGCATTTGCCAATTGCGGAGGCCATACCAATATACGAGCAGCTTCTCACATTGTTTCCAACGGCTGTGAGTTTTTTTTTTTTTTGGACTGTTTTAATCATATTTTGTAACTGTTGTAGGAATATTTGATGTACAGCTGCAAATTACTGATGCTTATCGGTTCTTATCTCCAGGCCAAGTATTGGAAGCAATATGTGGAGGTGCATATGGCTGTAAATAATGATGATGCTATCAAACAGATTTTTAGTCGGTGCTTGTTGAATTGCCTTCAGATTCCTCTCTGGTATGTTAGTTTTTCAATCATTTAATGGTCGCAATAGTTGATGATTCTTCAAAAAGAATTAAGAATTTACAGACATTGAGTGAATTAACTAGTCAGTATTTGTAAAGAAGTAAGAATAGAAGGGAAATTTTTTAAAAGGAATTAAGAGTTTAGAGACATTAAGTGGCTGAAGTTAGTTTGGAGCATAGAAGATATTTGAAAATCTCATTTTTATTGGAGAGTACTGTGATAACTGTGATATTATTTGTATTTCAGTTGTATCTTAACCCGTTTTGTCTGGTCTATCTTATGTTACTTTTGATTTGAATCTATATTTGATTGTTTTTCTCTGGAAAATGATTGAATAACCTGGTTCTCAGTTCTCTGGTTTTACTCTGTTATTTTTATCCTTAATCTTGTTTCTTATCTTGGGCTTTGTAGGCGGTGCTACATTCGTTTTATTAGAAACGCCAATGACAAGAAGGGGGTAGAGGGACAAGAAGAGACAAGAAAAGCTTTTGATTTTATGCTCAACTATGTTGGTTAGTCTTTTCCCTTAATCCTGTTTGTTATATATTCTAGTTTGTCAATGGATTGAAAAAATCTTGGTGCTTTTCTCTTTTTAATGAATGAGGAATCAGGGTTTGGAGTCTATTGTGCTGAGGTCAATGTGAAAGAGAACAGAAATTTGAGATAGATAGGTTGATGTAAAATTGGTCCAGGTTCAGGCGGGGGCTGCTGTAGAATTGTACAAATTTTGAACTTACCAGCCATGAATAAGGAAGTCTTAGGAATTAGCGTGTTTACAGAATCTGATTACATTTTGGCTGATGATAATTTCATAATTTTTGCTTACTGGACATATTGGAGTATTCCTAATCTTCTGGATGATTAAGTTAGGCATCATTTGGTGGATCTAATTAGTGCTAATTTTCAGTTTTTTTAAGACTACTTCAAGCCAATGCTTAGGTTCTTTATCATATGTCTTCATAACAATGCTTGGACACCAGAATCAGAGTTCACTCATGTTTTGTGTTTTGGGAACCTTCTGCTGCAAGCAGCCTTCTTCAGCAAGATGCGTTGCAAGAAATATCTTAAATTGAAGTCCTTGTTTTTGATATATTGTTTTTGTATATCTAGAATTTAATTGGGGGAAGAGGAAGGGAAGTGGGAAGTGGATGCCTCTATATCAATGACTTTTGTTCTTTTCTAATATAAATATTTACTGACATTAGCAAGTGATTTATCCAGTGAATGAAGCTATGTACACACACACACATATGTATGTATATATTGCTGAACTAGATTTACGATTCACAATAACATAATGGTGCTTATTTCCAATGATGTGCTAACAGGAGTAGACATAACATCTGGTCCCGTATGGATGGAGTACATATCCTTTTTAAAGTCGTTGCCGGTATTTTTAATATTTCTTACATGTTTTATGCAACCCTTTATAGGGTTGAATAATATTATTCATTATTACTTTTCACTTATTTATATCAAATTTAATTTCAGGCTCTAAACACTCAAGAAGAATCACAACGGATGACTGCTGTACGGAAAATATACCAAAAAGCTATTGTTACTCCCACCCATCACATTGAACAGCTTTGGAAGGACTATGAAAATTTTGAAAATTCCGTTAGTCGCCAGTTGGTAATATATTGGTCATGGATTCATACTTAATAAAAAAATGTTTTGTATGGTACAAACCTGTGGAATTAGATAAGATTATGCTGAAGGTATGCAATTTGATAATAAGGTGTTTTGCAGGCCAAAGGACTGATATCTGAATATCAACCAAAATATAATAGTGCCAGGGCAGTTTACAGGGAGCGAAAGAAATATGTTGATGAAATTGATTGGAATTTGCTTGCTGTACCACCAACTGGCTCCTACAAGGCAATTTTCTTGCTTTTTGGCTGCTCTAATTTTCGCTTATCAACCACATATGCTTCTGTATAGTTTCTGTTATTTAAACATGCAATCAAGGCTCTCAAAAGTCTAGAAAATGCAATGAAGATGATGACAGTTTTGGAAAGAAGGCTTTAATATTGAATTGTCATGTTAAAAACTTGATTTTTTTTTATTCTTATTTATGTTCTAGTTTATTACTATTTTTTATTTTCAATATACATTTCATATTCATGTTTTAAATGGGCCTTTTTGATGGGAAGAATTTGGGATTTATTGAGGCTGTCCTGAATATATCTGGGTCCTGACTTTGGGTTTGGATATATGTAATAAGGTTCAGGTTCACGTAGGACTATTTTCATGGTACCCTACCCTACCCTTTGCAATTCCTATCTACTTCTCAATATTAAAAAGATTCTGACTATCCTACTTAAGCTGACTGGATGGTCGGAATTTTTCCGGGAAAGTTATGTTACATGTAAATTGGAAAGAGTGGTTATATATTGTCCCTTGTCTGCCTTAGATATTTATACCAGTACATAAATTTTTGGAGCATTATGCTGTCGTTATCTGTCATGACAGTGATAATTTGTTTAATTGCTCTTACAGGAAGAAATGCAGTGGATGGCATGGAAGAGGCTGTTAGCTTTTGAAAAGTGAGAAACATACTGCCCTTTTCCTTTTACTTATGTTCTTAGATTAGCCTTGATGCATTCTATTGGTAAACTATATAAATGCCACTGACTGTGGTTCAGTATTTTTATATTTTTTTTAAAAAATAAATTTCACTAAAGTTCTGGCTACTTTGGATTGACCTAACTAATGAAGCAGGGTAAACAACACTCATCATTTTGAAAAGCCGTTAGATGGATATGGTGCCAGAGATCTTCATATCTTTACAACCTCTTATACTGATCTATGCAATATTTACTAAGTTTTTTAATTTAATCTCATCATTCTATGTTTCAGAGGCAATCCACAGAGAATAGATACTGCTTCCTCCAACAAGCGAATTATATTTACTTATGAGCAGGTACTAGGAAATATAGTTTATTACTTCTTGATTTCTTCTCCTCTTTGTTATAGTACCAATTTCTCAGTAACTTGGGGAGAAAAACTTCTGTTCTAATGGTATAGTTCTCACTTGTTTCATCTCTCTACATGTGTATGTTTTGTCAATGAGTTTTTTTGGTTCTAGTCTGATGGATGTAATTATTACAAAACACAAAAAAAGTTTAACTTAGGCCATGCCTTTATCCCAACTTAGTCTTTGATATGGTCACATTCTTGCTCACATCACCGATGATTAATTTGATTCTGGTCACCAGTGATCATGTCAAATAGTAACTTGCTAAAAGGTTCATAACTGCCTATGCAAGGTGACTATAGAAACCACCACTTAACTGCTAGAAAAGAACTATGCTAGTTCAGCTTGAATCAAATAGCTTTGTCAATCCAGGAAGTATATATTTCCTCGTTGCTGAGTCCTCCTTCCCCAGCCTTTGTGTCTTACCCAAGTAAAAATGCTATAAAGCTTCCATGAATTTTGATAAACTTGCAAACTTCTGTTAGAGCCCTTTTCACAACAACATTTATTTTAGAAAATTTACAAGGATCAATTTCCTTATAAAAATTCCAAATAGGGATTGTCACCAGGTGTATGAATGATTTTATCTTGACATACCTTATTCTTGACCTATTTCATTGAGAGCTGTCAAATTTTTGTATGCAAGACTAAATTAATGATGAAAACTATGGAGAAGTATAATGTCAAGAGGCAGCATTTCTTTGAACTAATGAATAATTTATTCATTCAAAGGAAGACTTTTCTCTCCCTTGTTCAAATGTGAATTTATAACATCAAAATCATGCCTATCACTTTTGATTATGTTTGTTTGTTATTTTATTTATGGAATTGCTTACTGCATTGTACTGGTATTCAGTGTCTGATGTATCTGTACCATTATCCTGATATATGGTATGACTATGCTACATGGCATGCAAAAGGTAGTTCTATAGATGCTGCAATCAAAGTTTTTCAGCGGTCTCTAAAGGCTCTTCCTGGTGTGTTGTTTTTTCCCTCCTTTAAGTATGAATTTCAAAATTTATTTGTTAGTGCCTGCATATCTTCCTATTTGAAATGTTATCTTGATTCTTGAATCATATTCTTTTATGTATCTTTTAAGTTTGTAACATGCATTCTTGGGTAAGGAAATTTTTTTGGAACACAACATATGCCCAAGGTCTTGCTACAGAAAATGTTATTGTGAAGTATTAAATTATATGGATACATCATACATAGTTGAATTCTCTGATAGATCCCCTGGAGTGTGATTTCCCCAAACTTTTCTTCCCTTGTCTTGGTGTCTACTATAGAATTTATTTTGGTCAAGGCACTCTTGCTAGCCTCTGGCTGGTTTGGTTTAGCCCTTAGCTTTGCACTGATATGGTTTACTTGATTCTATTTTGCTTTCTTTGTCCTTTATATCTCTTTGCTCACTGCTAGACATATCATCTGTAAACAGATTCAGAAATGCTACGGTATGCTTATGCAGAGCTGGAGGAATCTCGTGGAGCAATTCAGGTATGACAAGGTGGACATATGCTTCTACATTTTCTTGTATTTCTTGGTTTATTTATTTTTTATCTTTTTTTTTTGCCTTCTTTTTTGGTTGTATTCAGGCTGCAAAGAAAATATATGAAGGCCTTTTGGGAGATGGTGTCAATGCAACAGCACTTGCACACATTCAAGTATGTCAAGTAGTTTGCTTATATATTCAATGCTCAACAGTTGTGTTAGGTAGTTCCATACTTGGGAGATGGATATGTGTGATGCTTATGATATTCAGTTCTGAAAGTCCTGGGACAATTTTTATAGTACTGCTGCATGGGCAGAAATTTAAATGTCCTAGGTTTGCTTGTTTAAATTCCAGTTCTAATGATATGTGCTGTCCAATACTTGTTAATAAATTTCTTCCAAAAGGTGTCACAACTGTGTTTCATGCTGCAGTTCATTCGTTTTCTAAGAAGAACGGAAGGTGTTGAAGCTGCTCGGAAGTACTTTCTGGATGCTCGAAAATCACCAAATTGCAGTTATCATGTTTATGTTGCTTATGCAATGATGGCCTTTTGCCTTGACAAGGATCCAAAGGTCCTACTTTTTCCTCCTTTTTCTTTGGATGAATTTTACTTGAGGTCAGTTCTATGCATGTTTTAGTGCGTGTAGCAGGATTGTATATTCTACAGAGTCATGTGCTTGCTAATATTATTCTGATGCTAGTACTCCCACACTTTTTACTCCCTCTCTTTCAAATAACCTCTTCTGTTATCCCAAAAAAAATTTGTGTGTGTGTATATATATATATATAGCTCTGTATGTATGTAAGTGTGCATGTGTACATATATGTAGAAAGATTAAGTAAAAATGCTCCACAGCTATTTGCTGTTAACTTGCAATTGATGTTGCAGTGATCTTTCTGTAGTTCTTCCCTACTTGTGGGCCTAAGAATTAAATATATTTCGCAATGAGGAAACATTGCCATCAATAGCCTTCTTACCTGTTTTATCATTGTTAGGGACGAAATAAATATAACATTGATATCCTTGACATTCAATATTTGAAGCTTTAACTTTTAGCAACTTATGTACTATAAGTAAATGCTTGATGACTATATGAAATATAGTTGCTTTGTTAATGCAGATGGCACACAATGTTTTTGAAGCAGGACTAAAACGGTTTATGCATGAGCCTGTTTACATTCTTGAGTGAGTTCTACTTTTTCATAACTCAGAAAATTCTTGTTCTACTCTGCTCTGTTGATGCACACCTGATATACGTAATGTTGTCTAGTTCATTCTTTTTACATTAATAAAAAGCCATCATCGAAATATCTTGCTTTGTACTATATGCAGTCACGCATACTACGATACTGGTCAAAGGTTGTAGACTTGAGATGTACACTTTTCTTTAACCCTTTCTCCAATATTTTTGGGCCTGATATCAGCATAAAGGCTGCAGAAGGAATGAGAGCTCTTTGAGCTGATGTATTTTCCTTTTTATTTTCTTTAATTTTTTTTCCTGCTGCTTTCTCTTTGTTTTGGGAGGTTCTTGATCCTTCTGTTCTCTCTCAATAAAGTCTTATTTGATTTAAAAAAAACCGCTTTCTAAGTTTAATATCCATTTTTTTTTCTCATAAAGGATAAACTTTTTTTAGTTGATGTAGTGTGTGTATCAGAGTAATTATTTCTTCTGTCTCCAGTTACAATTAGTGGGTCCAGGTAAGTAGTTATACATGCTCTTGATGCTTGACGTAGATTTTTTATCCATGATCGGAGTTATCTTGATTGGTTGCATAACAGCATAAGTAATGCCAGAAAATATGTCAATTTATGGTTGTCTTGTCAACATGAACCTTGGGTTAACATGATAATTTTGAAAAACTTGAACTTGGTGTTATATTGCAAATTGATGTTACTAACATGCATCCAGTTTTGCAAAGGGACTGGACAGATATTTTGAGCTGATTTTATTCCATTTTCTTGTACTTCTTGCTGTTTTTTTTCCCTGGTTTTTAAGGAGGATTCCTGATCCTCCTGCTCTGTATTTCTCTTCTTTCTTAAGATAGTTTTCTTTTATTATCAAGAAAAAATGCATCCAGTTCCGTTGTTTATTTAGGCACAAAATTAAAGACTAGAAGATCCCTGTGCCTCTTGGTACTTTATATTATCTTTGCTGTCATTCAGAAATCTGTATTAGTAGTTTAATATTATGATATTTATTGACAATTATGATTAAATTTTCATGATATTTTAGATATGCGGATTTCTTGACACGTTTGAATGATGACCAAAATATACGAGCTTTGTTTGAGCGGGCATTAAGTTCACTTCCACCTGAGGAATCTGTTGAGGTAGACCTCGCATCCTATTTCATTGTTCTTTGTATTTATTTGCTTAGTTATTTACATTATCTTCACTTTTCTCCTAGTATCTGAGTAGTAATTGGTTAAAGCCCCTTATCTGAGTTTTCAGGAATAAGACATTATATTGAAGGTTCCTAACCAGATTTGGAGATTATATTGATGAATGCATCTTAGCTGTGATTGATGTTTCTCTAACATTGACATCTTGTTATATGACTTTTCAGTGACCCTTTATGTAATACTTCATACAAACTCCTTCAAGATTTTGTTTTGCACAGCCGAAAGAAAATAGCATTTTTGTGTTCAAAATTTTCGGATGAAATTAATTATGGGGTTTTCTAGGCAAAATGTGTACATGGTCTAATGATTGCTGGAAAGCTTTTAAGTAGTTGAGTTGTTGAATATATGATCATTTTTGCTGTATTTTTTTAATACCTATGAATATTATGCTGCAATATAAGTTAGAAACACGTGATGGTTTCTACATAGTCATCAGTATGTTTGATGCTATATTCTTTTCACAGGTAATTTATGCACATATTTATTTGAGTATTTTAAAATAGGTGTTGTCTGCGGATATTCGATGTGGTTTTAACATATTCTTTTCTGTAGGTCTGGAAAAAGTTTGCCCAGTTTGAGCAAACTTATGGAGACCTTGGTAGCATGTTGAAGGTACTAGCTTTAATTTTGTTTGCATAGAGTAGTTTACAATGCCATTTCTGGCTGATTACTTTGCATCATGCCCTAAATTAAGATTATTAAACTTTCTATCATTTTTTTTTTGTTTTTTGGGGAGCAGGAAAGAAAAGAAGCTAAGGCAAAACCTGTGTTGAACTGAAGTTTTAGAGAATATATTGTCTGTTTTGCATGGATTAGTTGACATGTATTGACATAGGATGCTGGGTAAACATCCCACTATCAGGGGTTGCCTTTTATTATGACAACATAAGGAAAGGACTGGAGATCGTCTGAAATTCTCTGTAATTAACAAAGATTCTATGGAATTATGATTTCTTCTTGTAAACGTATTCATGAATAAGAAAAGTATCTCCTTCAAGGCAGAATTTCTAGAAACAAGATAGACTACATTTTATGCGTTCAATATCTGGAAATATGATCTTGACTCTTGAGATATGGCAACAAAATGTTATTAAAATCATGGTCTGTACCATAATATGTTCTTTTTGGAAATAACTTTGTAAGTTATTAGCACAATTCAGTAATTTCATATGTTAGTATCATAGATTATTGCCCACTCTGATTTATTATGATAATGAGTTGGAACAAATATGAAGATACTTTCTCATCTCCTCAGTTATACAATCTATCTGCCTTATGGTATTACCCTTCTTGTGTAGGCTTGTATGGCTTTCTGTGAAAATTTTGCCTCAGCATTCATATTCTTGTATCATATATAGGTTGAGCAAAGAAGGAAAGAAGCACTTTCTGGGGCAGGTGAAGACGGAACATCAGCATTAGATAGTTCTCTGGAAGATGTTGTATCACGGTACAGTTTCATGGATCTGTGGCCATGCTCCTCTAAGGATCTTGACCATTTAGCTCGGCAACAGGTACAAATTAGTTTTATATCCTTTGTAGATGAATGGTATATTGCTTGGCTCCTGTTGCCCTTTTGCCATTAGCCTTTGCCTCCTTTGGCATCTGTGAAACTCATTTTATAAAATGACTTTTCCCATGTGAAGTAGAAGGGAAAAGTCCTTGGCATCAGCTAATACTGAAATAGTTCTCTTTAATTGGCAAGGTTCTAGAAGTCTGTAGTTTTGCAGTTCTATGGATTGAAAAGGAAATTTTGGATTTAGTATTTGAATGGGAATAAGGATCTTATGGGAGGTTTAATTGCATATTTCAACAACTCTGATGGGGGGGATTAGATTAGGATACTTTGATTTAATATTGGCAAGTCATGTAGGTTAGGAATTTGGATACTCAAATATGTATCATTTTGAGAATCTTTGGTAATGGAATAAGAAAGTGAAGATGTCTGCTCTGTTTAGATTGCCTACATGCAGGACTATGTTTGGATTGCCAGAGTTAGTCTGTGTATCTTGAATTTCGTCTATGTTTGTGTTTTATATTTGTGTCCTAGACAGTAATTCAATGTTCATTTCTTCCTTTTTAGTGGCTTGCCAAAAACATTAATAAGAAAGTGGACAGGACTGCTCTGCCTAATGGAACCAGCCTTTTAGGTAACGATATTATATTTAATCCACACCTGCTTTCTCAGTATCATTTATTATGTGGTAAATGCTACACTGTTGGTGCAGACAAGGCGTCTATGGGTGTAACAAGTAATTCAGCTATGTCAATGAAGGTTGTTTATCCTGATACTTCAAAGATGGTCATATATGATCCCAGGCATAATCCTGGTATGCAACTCATGTCTTTGAAATTTGTTTAATTATTTTTGGTGACATTTATCACACATAAATTGATAACTATTGTCTGATTACAAATTGCACATTCATCAGGAATTTTTGTTTTTATTGTATTTTGAGTGGCCCCCTTTGTTGGACTTTTGAGTGATAAAATCTATTGAAAAAAGTGAACTACCACACTGAGTTTTTATTTCATCTGGGACCTTCTCTAATTCATTTGCCACAGTGGCAGGTGCGGGAACAAATGCATTTGATGAAATTCTGAAAGCTACACCACCAGCTTTGCTAGCATTTTTAGCAAACCTACCAGCAGTTGAGGGTAATTTCCCAAATTTCTGCTAACTATGATTTCATATTGAGTAGATACTCAGTAATTTTTCTGCTATTTTCAATGCAATCTGTTTATGAATATGCCATTGAATGCCAACTGGAATGAGTTTCAATTTGCATGTGAATATGATGAGGCAGTTTTGTTTGGTTCTCCTTCCTTTTCTTGTCCTTTTTCTTTGTTCTTTTTCTTCCTTTTTTCCCCTCCATATTTGCTTGTCTCTAAATTTGCTGCTATTGCCAAGTTTGAAAAGTGCACCCTATTTTTGGAATTTCTTCAACCCTGTGAATTTCTTATTGGCTTAATCTTCTATGCTCAGTGCCATCTACAGCAGGTGACCGCCAAATTTTTGTTGCCTTGAGTATCAATTCTACATTTAGGATTTTATTGGATGAACAAAATTAGCTGAGACTTCTTTTGTACATTCTCTGGATTTGGTAGACTTGTGGATTTTCAGGGAAGATGATCTACACTTTTGATAAATTAAAGAATTGTTTAATACAATAATGAAAGTTTTAAAATGATTTATTGATGAAGCCATTGACTAAACTGTGTCCTTGAAAATTCCAGGTCCAACACCAAACGTCGATATTGTGCTATCAATTTGTTTGCAGAGTGACTTACCAACAGGGAAAAGTGGGAAAACTCCAACCCAATTGCCAGGAGGTCCTGCTCCTGCTACGAGTGAACTTTCTGGTTCAAGCAAGTCTCACCCCATTCCAAGTGGCTCGTCTTTAAAACAAACCAGCAAGAGACAATATGGGAAAAGGAAAGAATTGGACAGTATGTATATCATCCGTTTTGAATTTAACTTGAGAATATTCTTTATACATGTCAGCCATAACGCTTCTGGAACACGTTCAACACATATTCAAAAAGTGTTTTGGATGGTCAAATGCTTAACTTGACATCCAAAAGTTGTCATGATTCAGTTTGTGACTGTTAGTTCTACAGCAAGTTGGGATTTTATTTCATTCAACACTTTCTTAATGTTATACTATGGTTGCAAGTAGGCATTATCTTAACTACTTATTCTCTGTTGAAGCTGAGCTGGTGTTTGTGTTAAAGCTAAGTTGCTATTTTGACAACTTATCATCATTGTTGTTATTGTAGGTCTGGGGGATTTTTAATTAGACACACTATTGGCCTGCACCATGGCTTTTGCTTTGATTTTTACATGAATACTGGCCCTAATGTGGGACCCCATTTGCACTAAATTGTTTTCTTTCTTGAATGATGTGTATCCCTATTTATAGTTGGTCATGAGTGCAGATGTACTAGCAGCAAATAGGTTTATCCTTCTCAATAATGAAGATTATAAATTGTATGTGCCAGATATGACCCTGCTGATCATATATGCGTGTCTATATTTGTGTTAGCTTTCTTATTTTTTCTTTTCTTTAATTTCTACACTTCAAATGTAATTGTTTTTTCCCCTTCTAATATATGTTTTTATAAATTCTTTAGGGCAAGAGGATGATGATACTAGAACTGTCCAAAGCCAACCAGCTCCTCGAGATGCTTTCCGGATACGACAGTTCCAGAAAGCTCGAGCCAGTAGCACTTCACAAACAGGATCAGTTTCCTATGGAAGTGCTTTTTCTGGTGATTTATCTGGTAGCACTGGTTGATCATATATTTTAACCCATTTCTTCCACAACAACAGCCATTGCTTTTCAGCAAAATATAAAAGACTTACTTAAATTACAAAAAGAATCCTCTTTACTCCTCTTTATTTATTTAATTCCTTGAGCTCATACAAAGTTACAATTAGAGTTAGCCGATATATCCATTTGCTTATTGATGATGTAATTACTGTATTTGTAAGTGTGCAGGACAATAAATTATTCCCTGTAGCTCCCACTTACCCAGTTTTAAACTAATTGAATGGTCTGGAGTATGTGAAATATCCAATCTTTTCCTTATATTTTTCTTGGAAAATATTGACATCAATGAGTAGCACAGGCTGGGACAATCTTTGCATGAGAAAGAGAATATAATCTCAGCTGGGAGAGAATTTTCACAATGGAACTGTCTTGAGCTGGCGAGATGGAAACTGGCCTAGTTCAATTACAATAGGCATTCAAAGAGTAACAAACTGTGGTGTCTTGATGTAAAATTGATATTCCAACAGAGAAGAAGATGAGATGTTTTAATAACTGCAGCCAGGTTTATCCAGGATAGTTTGCTTGCTGATATTATTGTGGAGAAGATTACTTGCGTGGCATGTCTTTAACATCAATGCTGCTCTGGCCTCTCCTACCAAGGATCATCTATTGCTGGATACTGCAATACAGGGAGCTTGGACTTTAATAGAAGTACTGTACTGATCTCTACAAAAAGAGTAGTGGGAGCATGCGTTGTCTCATATTTGTGAAGAGGGTAAAGAAATGGATGGTAACTTGATGTTTCCTTATGCCCATCTGATTAAATAGTTACCAAACAGATTTCTCTATGTATTTTGTAAAGATAGCGGCTAGCCCTATGCAGATGTTCTTGCATTATAGCATTAATGAGGACTGTAGATCTGAGGTTTTTTTTTTTTTTTTTTTTTTTTTTNTTTTTTTTTTTTTTTTTTTTAGATCTTTTAGCACGGTGCTATACTGCCAAATGCCTATATTAAATATCATAATTGAAGTTTATGTAGCTTAGTCATAATGTCTTGCCTCAAAAGGTGGTGTTTGAATGACATCTCACTCACACATACAAACTAAAATGCGTCAAGTAAAGATGTAAGTTTCTCTTCTTTTTTTGTTCCTCTTTCTCCGTCACTGCCATCCTTCAATTGATGCAAAAGCATTTATATCGTCATTAGTTTCACTCATTTGAAGCATACATGGCCAAAAAAAATATACAAGATTCACTTATAATTACCTTAACTAGATTATTGTACTATTTCTTACAGCAAAGAAACACGTTACTAGGGAATAGAGCAAGGACAAGTTAACAAATTGATTGTCACTCGCCTTGCAATAATAGAATCATACAAACATTTAGGTAACCTTTCTGCAAGAAAACAACCATAAAACCCCGGTGAAACCAAACAAGCCCTGTAATGTAAATGATCCTCAATTCACATACTCAAACGGTTTGAGACCAAATTTGGGAGCTCGAGCCATGAGTGATTCGAAGTAGTTGAGACCACTAATAGGCGCTTTAATGGCTCCAGTGAGGCAGTTGTGAGCAGCTAGCAACGGGCATTTTCACAAACACAGCACAGTTGGACCTGTTTTTCATATTCATAAGGATATCCAAAGGAGTAATAGTGAAATTAAACATGCCATAATTGTCGGTTTGACCTTGTTTGACCTTAGAATTGCCATTGCTACATGACAAGGAAGTATTCACCCCAGCCAAGGGTGGTGTATTCACACTTGGAACAGGGTTCCCTGTTGCAGAACAAATCACACTGCCACTAACAAATATTGATGGTACTTTGAAATTCAATCCCCCTAGGCTCTGGCTATGAGCCACTGAACTTGTGATAACTAGAAAGAGAAGAATGAGAACCTTGGCATTAGGAGAAGCCATTAATGGTTTTCTTGGCTATAATTCTTTGAGTTGTGCAGTAGAAATTGCTAGAAATTAAGACTCATTTATAGTGTTTACTTAGTGTTATTAATATAAGAAACTGCCTTCTTACGTTGTTCATGGGGTCATAGTTTAGTTTACTATAGCGAAGACAAATTGTTACTGCACTTTTCAATAATAAATTGTCATTAAGCATATTGGTTAGTTGTGTACATGGCCTATTTAGCAAGTAATTAGTTGAGTTATTGGTTTCCAATCCATGAAGAGGCGCTCATGGTCATGGACTCATGGGTGATCAATTGTTGGCCAGCATGAGGAATTGTCATGGACCAACCAACACACTATTCCTTTTCCATATACATAACAACTCATATAAATAGCATTGCAGGATTGAAGAGCTAAAACCAAACAATTTTACAGTGATACAAAATGATAATGAAGGAACGTTTTAATTAAGATACAGAAAAATTATTTAAAAAGTAAAAGTGTAATTAAGAAGAATATATCACCTAACAACCCACTTATATAAATTTAATTTTATAAGATAATCAAATTTTTTCAGAGGTGTTAGAACTTAGAATTCAAGCCAATTTTTTTTTTTTTTTTTAATGTGAAAGAAGTCAAGCCACTTTAATTCTTTTCGTTATGATATCAACATCACATCAAATCAGGCTACCCGACCCTCATCTAATTGGGCTTGGGAGTCTTCTTCAGCCCATTGAACAAAATTTTGCTTACAATATTGAAGTTCAATTACAATTTGAGACTTGTCAAAATTTAAGTTCAACTTGACTTAAATATTAAAAAATTATATATTAATCATCATTATTTAACTTATATAATTACTAAGTAGCAAAAAAAGTTGTGCCATTACTAATTAATTTTATTTTAACTGTTAAGTATCTTATCTAGCATGGATGATTTCCAAATTGATATATTATATTTCAATGCAAAAATTTATTGATTTATCTATTTTAGTTTTACTTAAAAATAAAAATTTAAATTTAAATTTTACTTTTGGAGCCTCATCATTAGGTCTTGTTATTTTTTTGGGCCAAACTTAGANAATATATAATTTTAGTTATTTCAAATAAAAGTTTGATTTATGATAAACTTCTCAACTTACAACTATAGAAATCACAACGGTGATAATATGACATTTAATAATATATTTTTTTTTCTATGATACCTATTCTAAAATATATTTTATGGTACGAGACATTCTAAATTTAAAACTAGTTATACTTATTGATCAGTGACGTATACTAGTTAAGATTCAAAATATAAATTTATAACCTTAAATTAATATTTTGCAAAGAGACATAAACCCTTTGGTACACCAACAGGGTTTGGCGAAATAGATGCTTAATTGTATATGCATCATGCATGAGAGAGCACATGGAATTAATAATATTCACATAATGCTGCAGTATGCTTGAACGTTGTCTTCGCTGAAGAGAAAGACAGTGTCATCGGCAACGGTCGAATATGCTTGATCAGGGAAATAGCCATGAACGCTCTCATTAAAACCATGCCTGTAGTAGTTATACGAAGTTGTAAACGTAGACTCATCCAAGTACTGTGAGGCATATGGGTAATATTCACTGTCATAAGGGAATGGCCAATACTCAGCCCTTCTCCCAGTTCTTCTCACCATCTTTAGCACCTTCATTTTGTCCACATACCCAGTCACAGTCACTTTCTGCTTATCCATGTCTATCTCCAAGCTATCAACACCTGCATGATATAAATCAAAACCATTTTGAATTTTCTTCTAATTAATGGCTTAGATTTTTTTTATTTTTTATTTTTTTGTTATATAAGTGCGTAATATGCTAGAAAAATAGGAGGATAATACACAGTGAGAATTAAACTCTCTGACTTTAAACTTTTTTTCAAGCATATTGCCAATTAATCTCAATGAATTCTATATAAAAAGAGAAAGGAAAATAAAAAAATATGAGAAAGGGCAATGTAGACCATAGAGAATGAGTCCTTGCCATCTATTTTGGAGATTGCTCTTCTAACTCTCTTTTCACATCCATCGCAATCCATATGCACCAGCAATTCCACAATCTGCAGGCATGAAACCGATTGGAGAAAAAAGCATAGATAAACTCACTGTTAAAACTAACTGCATGTGGTTGTAGACAATTATACATAGGTCATGGATATAATGTAGAATGAAAGAGAGGTAGCACTTACAGACAAGGCATTAGGAAGTTTTGTTTTCCAAGGTTTCCACCCAAACATGTTAATTGTTATGCAGTTTGGTGACTCATAATGCTTCTCTATTAATATTAGTGGACAAGGGAAAAAGAACAACACGTTCTTCTGTCCATCTTCAGATTTTAATATCTCTTTCTCAGAGAGATGCTGTAGCTATTGTTGCCAATTTCGTTACGTGAAAATTAAGTAACTAGGAATTTCAAGAAATTGGATCATTGAAAATTGGGTGGAAAATCAGAATATATTGATTAGACGGTCCATATATAACTAGAAACTAATAATTACTGGAATCTATACTCGATTATATTCTCAAGTCTCTTTCTGCGGTGGAATCTTCCTTTTATGCTCACAGAATAATTAAGTACACACTCGTTCATTTTTGTGTGATTAAACGAGGTGAGAGTACAAGCTACAAGTTTCTTCACAAATGTATATTTATTCCCAGGCTCTGCAAACTTGCTATACACACACACACACACACATATATAGCAAAGAAAGCAAATTAACTATGTGAGGTGCAAGGAGTGTTTTAGAGAGCGTTTGTGATATGAAAGAGAAAAAAAAGAATTTGACCACTTAGTGAGTGTCATCAATTCTCACATCTAGCAAATTGGAGCAAACTGCATGCGCTTAATTTATTTCTTTTTATTTTTCACTTGTTCCTTTCGATCTCTTTTCTTATTATTCTTTGTTGAGAAAAAGGAACAAATGAGACAGTGGATTAGACAAGTTGAGATATGTAGCTTCTGTCACACCAACAGAATGTGTAGCTTTTACAAGTCCCAATTCACAACCATTGCCATGGCATATGCTTTGAGATTAATCTTACTCTAGTGGCCTTCGCTTTTTCATTTTCCTTACCCTCCTTTCCTTTTATAGTTTTATTTTATCTTGGCCTAAATGCACTTTTAATTCTAATGACAAAACTTTTTAGTTCCTCAAGTTTTACAACATGAACGAATTAGTTCACATTTCTAACACCGTAAAAAAATTAACTGTAGTGCTAATGTGACAAACACATAGCAGCCACGTGGCACTAATGTAAAATTTTCTTTTGGTTTAATTGTAGTTTGGGTCCTCTTATTTTGCCCATATGAATATTTTGTTCCCTCTATTTTGCTCAAATGAATATTTTGGTCCCCTATTTTCAAATGGCAATTTTTAATCCTCAAGTTTTACAAAATGAACAAATTGGTCCATTGAAATAACTCCATCAAAAAATTAACGGTAGTACTGACATGACAGACAAGTGACTTACATGTGGCAATAATTTGGCAAAAAAAAAATATTCACTCTCCTTCTTAATCTCACCATTTCTGTCTCTCTATTCGCCTTTTCTATGATAGAGAAGACATTAAGGAATTGAACCAAGATTTTTTTTTTTCAAATACATCATAAATGAAATTAAACAAGAAAAAAGCACATGAAGCAGAAACAATCAGATCCATGGTTAACTGAAATTGAATTCTCTAGCATAAGGACTATTGTGTAAGAGATGTATAACAGTAGTGTGCCTATTAATATGTAAATAATATTAGTCAAAATATTTTATTAATTAGATCTTAGAAATATTATAATGTCTTTTTGATTTTTGTAGTTAATAAAATGTTATGGGGACAAATTTTTTTTCTAATTTTTATAGTTAATAAAATCTTAAAAAGTGTTGTTTGAAAATTAGAAAACCAAAACGTTCATATAGCCAAAATACGAGACTAAAACTGTAATTAAGTCAAAAAATTTTTTTGCCACATAAGTGTTACGTGTTTGCCATGTCAATACTATCATTAATTTTTTGACGGTGTTAAAAATGTGGACCAAATCATTCATTTTATGAAACTTAAAAAACTAAAAAAAATATCGTTTAAAAATAAAAGAATCGAAATATTCGTTTCACCAAATATATAAGACAAAAACTACATTTTAAGCCTTTAATCTCCTCCCAATGGATAGATTAGATGGTCAGCCAACCAGCATAAATAATTAAAATAATAATAATAATATTAAGATTAGATGGATCATCTTGGGCCAACTTTATGGGGCTTTGTATTCCGGTCCTTCATAATATCAAATATTCACCAATCACAATAGAATTGGGCCCATTATCATATTTCTAAATTATACCACCATATCAGCCAAGCTATGGTTGGGCCCATATCGTTTTTCTAATTTCCCTACTTTTTTAGCAACAAAAAAAAAANAAAAAAAAAAAAAAAAAGCAAAGATTCAGTGTTTGTATGTATCATGTAGTTCGTATGATTCAGTAGCAAAAAGTGTATGTAGTTATATTAATTTATTTTAACTAGATTGTTAACCAATAAATCTTTGACTTTTATATTATTGCTGTAATTTCGGTATATGTTATATACCAAAAATCAACATTATTATTATTATAATTTTGCATTTTCTTTCCCCCTTGTTATTTTAGTTAAAAGCGAGGCTCTACAAATATGATAAACTAGTTTTCCGTAATATCTGAGATTCCAAATCTACCTCGTTTATAATCAATCTCATTACAATTTTCAACGAATATTCCTCTGAATATATTATAAACAGATCTGAAAAAAACAATTCAATAATGCACTGTTCCATTTACCCTCCAACTCATACACATGGTNTAATTTATCCTTTTTTTAAGGATTAATTTAATGGAAATTATATGAGTATGTCATACTACACTGACGTGTCAAGCATAAGTAATTTTTATATTTTATTGAATATAAATATAATTTATTTTATTTTCTCATATAAATTTAAAAACAGTTAATTTATATACGTGTCATTTTCATATTGACTAATCTCATATAATATGACATACTACATAAATATAAAAAGTATCTAAAAAACCTCCTTAATTTAAACTCAAAACTTCTACAATAGAGTAAGTAATGCNATAAGCATAAGCACTTATAAAAAAAAATGTTATTTGATATAAATATTATATTTTAATAACTTATTTATTTAATTATTATAATTTTAAAATAATTTATTATAATATTATAATTTTTTATTTTAAAAAATAAATATCGGTGGAGTCCATGTCCATAGAAGACGCACATGACATGGCATATTCCACCTGTAAAATCACGTTTATGATGAGGCCCACCATACACAACATATGTCATGTGATATATTCAGTGAGTCTTACCTGCTAACAATTATTTTTTTAAATAAAACAGCGTTCAGTGTTCACGTTGGACTTGGGGAGTAGCCACTAACCAGCCGCAGCTTATAGTGACAAAAACACTCATTTTCTCTGGAAAACTCGTTCCAGAACCAAAAACTATTATATTTCAGAGCTCGTTCAACCATATAATATCAAAGGAAAAGTCTCTGTCACTCCATTTTCTGGGGTTTCCTATTGAGTGAGTTGATTATTTTGAATGCCTGAACCTTTTTTTTGGGAGCAATAGTGAAGGTATAACAAATTATCAATAAAGAAGAATATTATTGATTTGAAATGATTTTGTTCGACGTTTTCCATCGCATTTGGAGTATTGAAACTTGTTGTGAATATTCTGCTTGCTCTGTTTCTGTATAAGGCCTAGAATCTTGCATTCTCATCCAATTTTTAATATTCACTTTTCCACTTTTGGCTGTAAGCCTTCACTGCGCTTTTGGTTTATCAGTTTATCTTATGCGAATAACATGAAAAGAGATTAACTTTCTAAAAGAAAACCCCAAGATTCCTTTCTTATTATATTACTTATTTTTTCTAATATTATTAGGAGATGTACTATTTTATTGAAACCGTATTTTGTCTTATGCCACATTCTGATCATTTGGTTTTGTAGTATTAAGGGAGAGGCTCTTTCACTGATTTCCTTTATTCATTTTCAGATTGTACTTTGATACAATGGGAGTCTTTGATAGCTCCTCACTATTGTGTCCTAGCAATCAGCATTGCTCTCAATGGGCTAAGGAGCATATGAGCTATTGTCTGTGCAGTGTGAAGGATGGAACTTCTTTGGCGTTGGGTGTAGTTAGTGTCATTAGTTGGGGTGTTGCTGAGATACCTCAAATAATCACAAACTACAAAGAAAAATCTGCCGAGGGCCTTTCTCTCACTTTCTTGATGACATGGCTCCTGGGGTAAATTGTTTTTCTCCTATGAGCTGCTTAAATTGTTCTAATGTGATTGAATCCTTAATAATTAATCCATAGTATTTGTATTTATCTATTTGGCTTTTTTTGTTGTCCTATTTGAATCTCTAACATCCCTTGCTACGTAGATAATTTGAATCTTTCTCTCTCTCTCTATCTCTTGATGGAATGCTTTATCCTTGATTGATTATAGGACATGAGATCCCATTACGACATAGATCAATATGATTATTGTTATGAGCTTGTTCACCCAACGTTTAAATTCACTGAAATATAAATTAAATTGAAGAATGATGGGTTTAAGGGACTTTCTCCTCTGAGAAGTTCAAAGAAGGAAGAGGAGATCACAGGTTTTAGATTAGCTGGGTGCATGTCCTTGTAAATCTGGAGTCAAGATATTAAATTTAAAGTGGAGGGATAAATTCAAATGCAACAGTAAGTATAATGTGCTGATTGGATTTCCATGTTTCTTTCATGGGTTGACATGAGGTCCTATACAGTATGCACTTTGGTCTTTCCATGTCAGCTTTAAGCGATTTCATGTCTTCCTTGTGCCACAGCATTCCTATTTCTCTGATGTCATTATATCTGCTTAATGTTCGTGCTCTATGCTCAATATTTTGATATAACTTTTTCTATGTAATTCTGCAGAGATCTGTTCAACCTCTTTGGCTGCATGCTGGAACCTGCTACCGTGAGTGTTTCTCTTGTGTCTTAAAGATTTTTTGCATCCTTTTCTCTACAGATCACAATCTTCTCTAAGCTTTTTGCTTGTTATTAAGATGGGAATACTGGTGTCACAACAAATCCAGGGAAAAGGGCAAGGGTAGGACAAGGCATAACCCCGGCAACTTGATTCATGCTTGAAAATCTAGATATTACTAAATCCTATATCTTAGAGAAAATGAGGTTTATTAAAAGCTCTCTTGAATGATGCCGCTTTCTGCTAATCTAGGATTCTGAAATGTGGAAATTGCCTTGAAAAAGTGAAAACTTTTACAACCTTGACAACCCTCTAATCATCTTAAAAAACTTCTAGAAATAAATACCATATTACGGTAATCCATCCAAAAATGTAAAACTGAATGACAAGTTGGAGAAGGCCCTTCTAACTCTGAAACTGAGGACTCTTCTATAAAAACTTAGTCATTAACCTCATAATGACTCAAACAACCATGAAAAGTTGTCTTCATCAAATATTGCAAATCAACACATCCCCTGCAAAGAGAAGTAGAATGATCAAATTTGGAAAACAGATTGCATTATTTGTAATTGAATTCCTGTTTTATTGTCAGTTCATTGTTGAGATCAGTCTTCTCTGTGTCTTCACTTGCTTTAAGTGTTTAATAGTCCAGTGCATCAGTTTGCCTATGGATACCTCATTTGTTCTGTCAATTAAACTCCCCTCTTCTTTTGAAACAATATTTATTAGTTTGCAAGTGAAGACTCTATTTATTTGTTCTCTTGGATGGCTGTTATCAGAAGTACCAGGAACACTCTTTTACCCATTTTCTAGATGGCATTTATGTAGAACTGTGGTTTACCAGATGCTCATACTAATGAGGATATATTATGTGACTGCTTTTCCTTCTTGTTTATGCAGCTTCCAACTCAATATTATATGGCAGTGGTAAGGATTCTAGCTGAAGGTTGAGGTGTTATTATACCTTTTAAATCTTTCTTTTCATCCAACTTTCCCGGCCTGGGCTAGTTGAAGTGACATTTTTCACGTCGTATTTTTGTGCAGCTGTATACCATTACAACTCTTGCTCTTGCTTTACAATCCATATACTATGGACACATATATCCTCGACTGAAATACAATAGACAGTTAAAGGTGCAAATCCCTTTACTTTGTGTAGCACGTGAACTTTTTGAGTTACTAGTTTTATATATTTGCTAATGATCATTACTGATCAAGATTGGAAAAATTAAAGCTCCCTCCTGCTGGAATTAATAACTTAAAAACCAAATTAAGCCTTGCACAATAAACTAATTAATAATTCATAGCTAGAATTGTTTTCTTAAATTTATTAAACTCTAGAACAGTTGAGATACTTTACTATATACTCTAATCTTGCATTTTCTTGTGTTCTAGCATTCCAAGCATGGGATAGTTGACACACACACAAAAGATAAAGGAAGCAATAGTGATGGGAAACAAGCCAGTGATGCTGACCAGAATAATGGGTTTGATACTTCCCATGGACAAGGCACTGGTTTGAGTTCTCCTATTCCTCTTCCGGCGCTTCCTCAAAACATTTCCACTGGAAGAGAATTATACTACCAGTAATTAGTCTTTCTCATTGAAAATTATTTGATATTTCCTGTTGTGCTCTAGTTTCTTTGTCAGCCTTAATCCCCTGATATGTTTGGTATAAAAAAATATAATTGATCCCCTCTATCTGGGGCTACATATGGATGAAAGACTTGGATTGAATTCATCAGAGAGTTGTAAGTTTAAAATGCAATTATCTTTAGTCTTCAAGGACCATTCAGAAATTAAGCAGGTCAGTGGTTTGTTCAGGTAGTGTAAGTAAGGATATTATAAATCTTCTTGTCTTGCAAACTAATAATAATCCATATCTTAGTCGTAGAGAAATGAGATTGGAAAAGCATAGAACAATTTGAGCATCATATTTAGTTAATAAAGATAATGATTTACTACAAAACCTGAGTTGGGTGGTCTATAACTACTCAATTCCGTGGTTCAATATCCTTCACTTAGTGTCTTAACAGCAAAACGCTTTTGTTAACATCTGGTTCCAACTTAAGTTTACATACAATATTCCAAAATCTGTATACTGTTTCTCTTGACTGAATTCTTCTTGGTCTATCTCTTTCTCTCTTTCTCTCATTTGCATTCCTTTTAATATTGTTTATTCATCCAAATATTGAAAATTCACTTAGATTTATCTCCCTTTTCTTTGAAAGCCTGATTGACTATGATGTCTTATGCAGTGAGTTAAAGAGAATATGCATAACTTGCTTACAAATGTTATAGTGAGGTTTTCTCAAAACAATGGAATTTTCTTAAAGGATATGAACATATGTGATCCTTCCTTTCCTACATTGGAGATGAAATAATGAGTCACGCCACCTATGGTTTTTTTCCAGCCATTGCTGGGTGATTCAGTCTGTCATGTTGTTGTGGGGTGTATCATCATTTTTCTTCCTTATTCTTTTACAATAAATGGATGTATTAACAGTATACAGAGGGGTGCCACTGAAGTAACGACTAACATCAACACGAAAACTGCTTTAGTTAAATTTAATGGTTTGGTTTGAAAAAATGTTTATTTGAATGTCTTGGCTTAAGCAAAAAATGCAGTTTTTATTGTTAAAATATTTTTTTGTTTTAAATTCTATTAGGTCAGCAAGATATCTATCAAAGAGTCATACTCCCACAGCTGGATCTATCTTAGCCCAAAGAATGACACCTACTTCTCCTCATATTTTGAGTTCTGTAGAAGAGCCCTTGCTTGGTTCAACTGTTTCGACACAATCTGCACCAGCTTTGAAGATCAAGACTACTCTATGTTTGGTAAACTTTCTACATCTGTCTTCTGCGTATATATACCTATGTCAGTGCCAGCAGTGCAATCTAATCACATCTTATCTTGGTTCAGGTATCTACATTGACTTTTTTTGGTGCTTCTAACCTATATCATTCTCCTGATGGAAGACTTCATTCCATGGTCTCAAAACCAAGACAAGAATTTGTGATACAAGTTGGAAGAAAGCTATTTCAGGTTAGCCGCAAGTTGGTTTCTCTTGTAAGATGCAGATCACCCCTGCTTGAATATCCGCCTGACTGTTAATAATTTAGTTAGTGCATCCTGAAAGCATAGAACTAACCTGTTCTGGAGCTGTTTTCAAATTTATTACTTCCTTAAACTCTCCCCTTCTCGATGAAGATGGGTTTTGATCCCGCAGCCTTGTGTCCTTGCACATATATATATGTAAGAGACTTTACCAACTGAACCAGTTGGCACCATCTAAATGTATTATTCCTAACGTTAAACAATCTGGTTATATTGTTGTTAGAAGATGGCTAGGTGAATGATTGATATGAATATGAGTTGTGACAATATTTTATACCCAGATAACCTAAGAGTCGAATTAATGACATGGATGTTGTATTGATTTTCAAATGTTAAAAGGGAAAAAAAAAAAAAAAAAGCAAATTTCCAGCATCCATATTGGTCATCACTTCTCAAGTCTTAGGGAAATTGCAGGTTAGTGGTGTTCAGTTGCCAGAACATGGCCCGGCAGGAAGCAGTGGCATTGGGAGTTTCCTTGGTTGGGCAATGGCTGCTATATACATGGGTGGAAGACTGCCTCAGATATGTTTAAATGTGAGTTATATTAGCCAGCAACATAGGGCACAAATTCTAATGTGAAGATTTCTGTTTCATGGGATGAGATTTTCTTTCTTTGTTTAACTGGTAATGGACTTCAGTTATCCACCACATCATTGGTATAGCCTGGTTTGTGGACTTGGAAAATTATGTTAGAAAGAAACAGAATGCTCCGCATATATCAGACAAAAAATAAGATAAGCTAAAGAAATAATTATTTTTGGTATTTTCAACTGCTATGTGGCTAGGCAGATCAGCTTTATTTTCTTGTAGATCATAATCTTCAAGCTGGATTTATTTGTCTTTTCCTCCTGATTATTTATAGTGACTTATAATTCTTATCAATTTTGCAGATTAAAAGGGGTAATGTTGAGGTAAGGAACTCTAACCTTAAAGCTATAAACTTTTTATGTTTATATTCTTGTTTATCGTTTAAGAAAGTGAAAACTTTGAGATAGAAGTATGCACAGGTTTCTCTTCCCTTCACCAGACCTTCCCACCCCCACACAAAAATAATGATAATAAATGGTCAAAGCATTGTTAATTCGTTCACAAGAGCTTACTGTTGTGTTTTATGATATACACTTATGCAGGGGCTCAACCCTTTGATGTTTATCTTTGCTTTGGTTGGAAATGCTACTTATGTAGCAAGGTATGCTGCCAGGGTAAATTATCTTCTTCATTTAAAGTCTAAGTACCACTGGGACATTTTATGTCTGAAACTACAGTTAAGGTGTGAGATTATCACATATATCTGAAGAACTTGTACTTTGTCTATTGTGTAGCATACTCGTGAGCAGCTTGGATTGGTCAAAAGTCAGACCTAATCTACCATGGCTGGTGGACGCAGGAGGATGTGTCCTCCTTGATTCTTTTGTATCCTCTCTAAATATTTTTCATCTAATAAATTACTCTTGTCAGGAAGAAGAGTATTCTACGTGGCTTAAGTAACAAGTAAGCTTAGTAGAGTTAACAGTATAATTTTTCTTTTTTAATGAAAAGAAATCTATAGAATTTAGCATATTAACTTGGAAAGTTAGATATATTGATTATCTAATCCCTCTTAGGCCTGCACATTTTCTTCTGTTTTCATTTAAGCTAATAAGAATTTTAGTTGTAGGCATCAAGGAAACAATCTGAGTACAGAAGATGTGTGTGGAGCATTTCCAACTTAAAACAAAAAATAAAAAAAGGAAGCCAAGATATGCAATGAAATTCCTGTTGAGCAATGTGCAGAAAGTGGGTAGGAAGAAGTATGTCTACCTTAATGTCAGTTTTAGATTTTGATCCAATTTGTCTATTTCCGCTATCGGAACTCTCAAGACCTGGAGACTAAATACGAACACCAGAGTGTTGCATAGATGAGGTAGAAACAAGGTTATTCTGCTCTCTCTCTCTCTCTCTCTCTCTGTCTTTGCGTATGTTGGATTGGTATGTATTGATGCATGTTTTTGATATTTTTTAACTCATCAAGTTTTTACTTGGGAAGGTTTCAAGGCTGCTAACATTAATTGTGTCCAAATTAACTAATAAGGAAAAAGGGGAGATGTAAATAGTGGCCACTTAAAATATTTAAGGTGGACATGTACATGTCTGAATATAATCAGAAAACAAGAGAGGGTTCTAGTTATGAAAATTGTTTCCATTGTTTAATTAGGTTGCCTGAAATATGCCTTGAGTCTTGTACACTTGATGAGTGCCTGTGGATGTGTTCATGCCTCTTGTTTTGGGTAGGGAAGGTTTGGAGGAAACTGAAGACGAGTTCAGAGATACCTGAATTGTTATTAAGGATCCTATCTTAGGAAAAGAAATGAAATGTTACAGGAAAAATTAGGGAGAAAATTGAGAATAAGAGACGAAAACATCTGTGTTGGGAGTGAGTGAAGATGGGTGCTTACAGATAAAGAAGGACAAGAATGATAAAGAGGAGAAAACATCTGTCTTGGGTTATGCATATAAGCATGAAAGTCCATAAGTTGGGGTTAAGACCTATCTACATTTTTTGTTTAATGTGAAAAAATTATATAATTTCATTGCCCAGTTGGGTCCCAATAACCTGGTTGGATTGCTGGAGTTTTGTGTGGGCTCTGCATCAGGTCGAATAACTATGGTCATGGTTGTCTGAATCGCACAAATCATGTAATGAATCATGTGTGATTCAATATGTTCAAAAAGCTGAAGAATGTAAACCAGTGCTGTGAAAACAGGTAGCAAGGAATTATGAGAGTATAACTGCCCTTACAAAACATTCAGTGAATTGCCATTTCCAGCTGGACTTAGCGACTCATTCAGATCACCTGGTCCTTTGGTTCTTGTGATTTGAAGTTGGGTTTTGAGAGACCCAGGTCAAATCTACTAGAAAGCCTGTTCTTTTATTTCCTAACCTGATTCCAAAATGTTCATGTTCCTTCAACATTCGCCTTTTGTCCTTCCCTCTGAGAGAGATCATAACTTGCTCTACTTTATTTACACTACATTTATTTGTGCCATTGTTGTCACTCGGGTGATGGGGAACTTAGATCTTTAGTCTTTCATGCTCATGCTGCGTTGATGTATTAATTTTAATAATTTAAAGTACATAAAACTTCCATCACTTTCACATAATTGGAGTTTGTTTGTAGTGTAACAGTAAGCCTTTGTTCACATTTTACATAATTTTCTTCAGTATTTTCTTCTTTATAGAATAGTGTACCTCTGTCTAGCCTGAAAAAGTTGGGACTATGTTAAAGAAAAAATAAGAAAAATAATGTCCATTGCTCTACGGGCTTGAGTTATAAATTCTAGTTTGGATGAATGCATTTTTGTGAATATAGAAGATTAATGTGTGCATTTCTTGTCGTTGTTCAATGTGGATATCTCTCATGAATTGCCATAGAAAATATGTATCATTTCCTCCATGGTTCGGACAATGAGACATGTATTGATTAAAATCCGAATGCCTATGCACATGCACGTGGGCCACATGCAAACACAGAAGGATACGAGTGTTCCTAAATATGTTGGTAGTTTTTGCTTCAGTGTCGGGGTTTCTTGTAGTTGATATGTACAAATTGTGCAATTATAGTCTGAATAGTATCTTCCTCCATTAATTTTTAATTGTATTTACAAAGTTGGTTATTTTCTTCAGCTTCAATCAGAGTAAGATTGATTTGTGAAGCTAAAATAGATGTTGATACCTATCACCCAGACACACGTAAGCATGAAGCTGAAATAGACTCTGGCCAATGATGACAGCTGATAAACTGTTTCTGATCCATTGGTCCGATGTCCAGAAAAAGTAGAAGGAACTGGACAAGCAGGGCCAGCAATTTTGTACCTGACTTTGATGCTTCCTTTTTGGATACCTCTTAGTAGTTCCTATTTTTCTACGTTTTGGCGAGACTTGATAGAATCGGTTCATTGTGTTACTGGTTGTGGCCCTCTTTGAGGTCATGGGGTTGCTGCAGACTTTTTATGCTTTAAATGAAAAAAAAAAAAAACTACGTAATCAATTTGAAGTTACCCTATATAGCCATCACATAAGGCTCAGTTGGGCCCTTCAAATGCTGGGCCCAAAAAATTTGGGCATATTTGCCCCAACATGAATTGGCTGACCCGGTTGGCTTGTGAACCTGCTTGATTGACTTTTTTTTTTAAAATAATTATTCATTGAAAATAAAAACCCCAATTTAACTCCAACAATTTTTTAAAAAAAATTTCTTTTATGTAATTGTTCACTGTTATTGTTAATTTGACATACTAGCTGTCCACTTTCTGTAGATTAGCATATCAGATATAGAGTCCCTTGTAAAACTTGTTACTGATGACCCATAATTTGTTAAGCCATGCTGTGCATGAATTTCATAGAAATATGAATTATGCTAATAGATATCAAACACAGAGTAAGCTTAGTGGTTAAGTATATATATATATATATACAGAATTTCAGTTTCATTGTAAAACTAAAGGAATTTTTTATTTTATTGCTTAGTGGCAAATGTTCAAATAATATATTTCTTGGCTATTTGTACATGCACATGCTTGATTTGCACAAAGCCTTTATTCAGTCCTGTTGATCCGTTTTCATCTAATGCCCATCAGCAGGTGTGCTGACATTGAATAGATTCACTACTCTAAAATATTAAATATTCAATAGGTGATGAGTTCTTTTGACATTCTGCAGAAGTCATCTATAATATTAAATACCTGCAATTCTTTCCTTTTCTTTCTTTTGCTCTTATATATATAACCCAAACCACTGGTGAGCAATGACAGAAGTACATAATACGACTTCTTAAAGTCATTATCACAGAACTACAGCAGCGCATACAAGTAAACAAGAAGGTCCTCCAAATGCTGAAGCAGTGCCATAAGCATTACATGTTTGCTCTTTACATCACTGGAGTGCCCTTCTAATGTGAAAGCCGCAAGATTTGTGTCAATAGGGTAACTGGACCAAGGTTCAGTAATAACTTAAACAAAAATATAGCTTCTCAGTTAAGAAATTCTGACAAATGTTACCTTCTTGTGATCATCAGAGCAATGTGTTGGACAGGGTTGACCCCAAATCCGACCCGATATATTGACCCAAGTTTATTAGACAGGACCGGTCAAAGTAAGGGAGAAGTCGGCACCCAAAGCTGGAGGAGATTGAGATTCAGCCTCGCTATATATCATATATGTACTGTTTTCGACATGCCGTCTTTTGTTTTCTAGCCAAATGTTACATATTTGTGGCATGGGTTAGTTAGCTCATTAGCCACGATCCTAGTTAACATGGTGATGCCAAGGGTTAACCATAATTATGTGACTTGAAGATCGTATCTTACTTGAAATCATTACTATACAGATTATTAAGTAAATTTTAACTCCTCCTATCTTGCGAGTTCCATGTGGTAGTTGTGCAAAGAGCAAAAGAGTACTCCATTTATGGAGTCCATGCCTTTCTTATCACCACTATACCATACAATTAAAATAACACACAACTCTTAAAACTTTGCAAGTGGTTTCATTTATTTATAGGATATTTTGCTAAGGCGTTTCATTTATAGGCTAAAAGATGTTCCATGGCGGCGTTGAGTCTCGGAAGCTTAACCCTTGGGGGTTGAGTAGCACCATAGGATCCTCGAGGGCAGAACACAATGTACACTAGTGCATCAGCAGCAAGTTCTAGATCATATACACGCTGCCCTGCAGCATATTGCCCCAGAAGTTGGTACGATCTTTCTGATTGATCCATTGCAACACAAGCATCGTCACCACCTGTTTAAAGCCAAAGAATTAATTACATTTCTTTTACCCAAACCTTAAAGAGAATAAATGCCATGGCTCGTGGCATTGACATTTCAAAGAAAGAGTGACTCACAAGCTGCTAATTCTATCTGGGTATGGTAGATAAATTCCAGAACAGCAGAAATCTCTTGCTCAAACTGATAAAACGGCCCATTTTGGAACCCCATTTTTCTCAGTTTACAAACCCCCTCTCCCAACTCCATCATGGCTCCTTTATGGTTCTAGTTAAGCCCATGCAAAAATTTTCAAAAAACTCAAAACCCAAGCTTAATCAAACCAAAAAATTGGAACTCTGAAATAGGCAATATTGAATTGAAACCTACCTGGTTGAAGAGGTGATGAAATCCTACGGCACATTGCAGAATACCATGAATCAAAGTTCTGGTAGGCTCCTCAGCTCTCTGCCATATAGCTTCGAGATAGTCATGGCATTTGTAGTATTCTCTGCCATTGAAAAGAGCCACTGCTTCATCAAAGTTGTGAGCTTCAGCATCCTCATCATCTTCTTCATCAGTGAAATACCGATAAGAAATGGAGAAAAGCTTAGAATTTCTGCTTCTGTGGTTCAGAATCAGATGCTGCTTTGAAGGTGTCAGTGAGTCGAAAGATTGTGAAGAGAAAGTAATGGGGTTGTGGAGAGAAGGTACAAGGAAAGGAAGAAAACAGCGTTGGGATGAGATATGGGAAACAGCTCTGAGGGCAGAAGGAAGAAGAGCCATAGATGATGATTGGAGGGATACCTTTCTCTGGTTTAGCCATATTGACTTTCACTCTTTGTGTGGTTGTGGTGGAAGCTCGTGGCAACCAAGAAAAATGTTTTTTTTTGTTCTTAGCACCCGAAGATTTATATATGACCCCTTGTTTGTTGGTTAGATTTTTTTTATCCTATACCATTTATTAGAAGAGGCTTTTTAGAACGGGAAACACTACCCAGAAAAGAAAAGAAAAGGGAATTAAATAATAAATAAAAGCAAACTTGGTGCTCATTTAATCATTTGGGTATGATCTAATACTTTTCTATGGAATCTATAAAGATCTGTTTAGATCTTAAATGAGTTCAACCACTTGAGTAATGTCCTTGTTCCTGTCTGGTCCAGACTCCAGGCCTCTTAATTAGTTACCGTACTATAATATGATCATATGCTATCTATATGTGTACATTACAAGATATCATTATCACCACTCAAAATGGACCACCAAATATGATTAGGATAAGCTAGAATTAGATCATTAGTTCAACGTTGTGATAGCTTGCTTTTTCTTTTTTTTTGGGGGGGGGGGAATGTCCTAATACTAATCACATTTCTGACCATAAGACAAACTGTTTACTCCTTTATTTTGGTAAGGGAGAGGGGCAAGGTTGGGGAAGAATGACAGTCAAATAAAATATCTATGCTGATAGAAATCAAAACTGGTAACTGTAACATCAATCGGAAATTCTACAACAGATACTTCTTTTCGTGACCAAACATTCAGAATATGTCATATTGAAGAAAGAACACAAGGGGATAGAACCAAAGAGAAGTCGATAAAGATAACAAAGGCATTCATGTTTACCTATTACTCATACATATATAACATAGGCTTCAAAGCAAGGGAGTCCTCAAACTTCTATATTCCATTATGGGAAAGTCTGCTTGCACAATAGTGTTAAGTGATGTGCAAATTTCGAGCTATACAAAAAAAGTTTTAAGTGTCTAATAAACTTAAGTTAATAATTCAAGGGACAATTATTAAGAGGGATCCAAATGAGGTGACACTTACCTAACCTATGGTTAACCCGTTCAAATGGTTGCTTATTCATTATAACATACTAAATACTAATCATTCTTAGAACTGAATAACTACTCGAGTTTAGTTATTAGGTCCTTTTCAGTAAATATTTTTTCTATTTGAGTCTCTGTGACTAATCCATAATTAAACTCATAGATGGTGCTAAATGTGCATATATGAAAATCTATTGTCCCCTCTCCCACTCCTAGGGAAACCAAGAACAAAATATGAATGCGCCAAGAAGAAGAACAATAATAAAGTTATCTATGTTTGGTAAAAATAGCACTGCTCTTTAAAGAAACATTTTGATAAGGAACAAGTTCAATGATTACGAGGTAAAAACAATACCTTCTATAATTTGATAGAAAGAATGGAACCAGAACTCTTTATTTGGAGCAAAATCCAGCCCATCTGATCCATAACCATGCATAAAATTGTCTAAAGGGAGGCAATAAAGCAATGCATGTTACCTAGAAGGTTAATGGTGACCCACCATGCACTTCTTCCGAAATAAATCCACCTCTGATCAGATTGATTGGGTAAAGCCATAAAGACAGTTCTTTATGGTCTATTCTGAGTTCAGACAGACCTTCTTCCCTAAATGTCAAATGAAATGGACCCTCACACGTTCATATTGCTATCTGGCTAATGTTTGATGTCAGATGGGACTTTTTTTCCTCTCCTAATTGCTTGAATCAGTACCACCAAACTTATCAGGCGTCCACATGAAGAGAGAGCTTACTTAGAAAATAAGGGAAAGAAGGTGAGGAATGGTCACAGATCTTGTGTTTGGAAACAATCCATCAGCAAAAAGAGACTGAAACACTTTTTTGGGTCTCTGAAAAAAGCCACTTTTATTGCTTTAGATGAGCCTTTTCAGGCATACACTGGAGCTAACATTCTTCTGTGACTCAACTCTCTGATTTGGGACTTGTCACTAGATGCATGATTCTAGGTAACTGATGGTAATTACAACAGAGAAGCCAATACTTCCAAGAGCTTAACATGTCTATTTTATAAATCAACATAAAATCCTAAACTTATAGCTAGTATAGTCATAGTAGTTCTATGTATCAATTGAATTTAAGGTGTGGCAGTATAGAACAGGGAAAACCCAGAGACAATGTTAAGATCTAGTACTTTTTTATTTTAGAAGCATCAGAAGTATTTTTTCTCTGAATTAAATATAAACTGTACTCAATGGCTAGTTTACTAACATGTAGGATCATAAATAAGTTCCCTACAAAAAATGGGTAAAAGAAACTCGTGTTTTGGCTACTTTCTTCTTCTTGTATTATTATGATGAGTACAAGCCTAGGCTACTGTTACTTTCACTTATGCTCACTGGCCACTAGGCACTGAAAATTGTTATCAATGATTGATCTCCAGACAGAGATTGCTGCTAAGAGATGGCCATGATGCAACCAAATGATGAATCAAATATATAATATGTTATTCCATCATTCCAGATACATTGATATCATAATGTAGTTGGGATGCTCTATTTTAAATTCAGATTTTTGTTGTTTACTTATAATTTATTGAGAATGTGTCTGAGGCAAATATAGGTCAGAGATTTGTTTCATTGAAGGGAAAAAATTGCAAGGGGGGCAAATAGTCTGTTTTTACTGCCTTATGATTGGTGATAGGACAAGTTGGTGCAGAGCACTGAACAGATATATATCAGCATCAGGAATTTTCAGAGGCAATAGCCCCCGAGTTCAGTTTCATCCTGAGCTTTTCCAGTTACAAGTGCTATTAAAAAAAAGTGCCTCAAAAAAAGGTAGGCAAAATGGAAAGAGCAACAGTGATGAAGACCTTTCATGGAAGCCTGACTACAAAGTGCTCCAACCTTAGAGATAGAGATGCACCTTTATCTTCTTATCTGAGACCTGATGAGGCAACTAATTGCCAACGACATCTCAAAATTGGCCCTGGCCGATGTAGAGCTCTTGATGATTCCACCACTGAGCTTAGCATATTTGATGCCCACAAGTACTTCAACGACCTAAGCAACAATGACATCCAAAAAGTGACCATAAGCAGCAACAGTAGAGTTTCTCCTTTGGTTAATGTGAATTTGGAACACATTCCAGAGAGGGGTGATATCACAGAGATGAGCAGATACTCCTCTGCTTCATCTTCTGTGGATGCCTACGCTAACGTAAGAAACTACAGAGCTCGTTCATTTCATGCAGCAACTCCAACAGCCTCTTCAGAAGCCAGTTGGAATAGCCAGACTGGTTTGTTATCTCATCCTCCAGGTGCAATAGCAGTCTCCATGAGAAATCCTCCTCATCCCACTGATCCCAACAAGAAAACTAGAGCTTCATTGTCTAAACCCATGTCCATTTTTCGAAGAAATTGTCCTTGCTCTGGTAAGAAATCTGTTCAAGTTGAGGAAAAGAAAACAGAACCCAAGACCCAAATACCCCCACTATGTCCATCACAAAACCAAACTCCAAGAGATTCTCTAAATCTCAAAAAGCAGAGTCCTCAGGACCAGCAGCAAATGGTTGTCGCCAAGCCTCATAGATTCCAACCTGCTGAGAATCAAATTCCTGAAATTNGTCTCCATGAGAAATCCTCCTCATCCCACTGATCCCAACAAGAAAACTAGAGCTTCATTGTCTAAACCCATGTCCATTTTTCGAAGAAATTGTCCTTGCTCTGGTAAGAAATCTGTTCAAGTTGAGGAAAAGAAAACAGAACCCAAGACCCAAATACCCCCACTATGTCCGTCACAAAACCAAACTCCAAGAGATTCTCTAAATCTCAAAAAGCAGGAGCTTGACTCCAATCCCAAGACTACAGTAGAAAAATTTGCCCTGAATATGGAGACTACAGCCTATAAACCTGAAACCAATAAGATTCCCATCACCCCCACTAAGTGGGTGGACCAGAGTCCTCAGGACCAGCAGCAAATGGTTGTCGCCAAGCCTCATAGATTCCAACCTGCTGAGAATCAAGTTCCTGAAATTTTGCAGTCCCAGCGAGTACTAGCCTCTGTAAGGCCCTTCACTGATGGCTTCACGTTTCCCGTATTAAATCCACAGTCGGCAAATTCCCCCATAAAACTGCAGGTTGTGAATGGGGTTGATGAAGATCCACCCCGGGATTCCTTGGAAGTTTTCCGACCCCCTGATATTGAATCCAGCTCTGTTTCACAGAAGTCCATTGACAGAGATCGTCAGAACTTCCCATTCCCACCAAGCCCCAAGTCTCGAATCATCGATGACGATGTAGCAAGCGATGCAAGTTCCGACCTTTTTGAGATTGAGAGCTTCTCCACTCAAACCACCTCCATATACCCAATGATCTATCGGCGCAGAGACTCATTAGACGAAGCTTCCAACTTCGATCCAAAACGATTAGGCCCTAACAATGGCTTCTTGTTAGGTAGGCGAAGCATTGATGGCTCAGTGACACCCACAATCACAGAATGCTATGAGCCAAGTGAGGCTAGCATCGATTGGAGCGTGACAACCGCAGAAGGGTTTGACAGAGCAAGTTTTGCCAACTTCTCAATTAGTGCATCAGAGGTAGCAGACGACAACATCAACATGAGCATGATCAAGAGCGACCACCCACCGGAGAAATGCAAACGGAGAAGCTCTTCCGGCAATGGGTTGTTGAGCTGTCGCTGTGAGAAGGCGGTGAGCGTAGGGCCACAACCGATGAAGTGTGGGCCGGCAGCTGAGGGACACAGAGGGGCCACTCCTTTAACATCCAAGCATGTGAGTGTGAGTAGTAGGCCAGCTGCTACTGTAAATAAGCCACCGCTTGCAAGGTCTCACACAGCTCGCATGTCTCTTCCTTTTGCAACATAGACATTTGCGAGCTGCATGTGATGGCTTTGTAATCTATAGTTCTTCTGTCCATGCATGGCTATTGCTTGCAGACATATCCAGTCTTCTGAAAGCACCCAAATAATACATCATCCTCTCTTTTCTTGTTTGTTTCTTTGATTTTATGTTTCAGATTTCCAATAACTGTGTAATCTTGTTTTTCTGTTATATGATATGGTTACATAATTTGATGGATAGCCTTGTCACAATACAAGCAAATTAATCTTTCTTTTTCTTTTCCTAATTTGGAATTTAAGTAACACATCATCAACAAGTCCATGCAACGCTCCCACAAAGAAAAAAAGTCCATCACTACCCATAACTCTGTCCCACTGTTGATAATTCTAAATTAAAGTACTTAATTATAAGATATCCAAGAAAAACATCATCAATCAAACTAATGATATGTTTGTGAGTCTTAGCTCAACTACCACTTAGGCTGATTCTCTAAAGGTCTCAAATTTTACCAAAATAAATAAAATGATTGCATTATAAATTGAGAATCTCAAATAACCCAGTGTACGTAATAGGTTTAATTTGAGATCAAGGTTTAATAGTTCAAGTTATATGTTTTTTAATATGTGCTACATTATATGGAGAGAGGGACATTTTGTCACACTCAAGTTTCGAACCCAATGAAGTGAGGGTGCCCAACACCTCATGTGTTGCAATGACCATGAGATCCCAAGGCAAATCTGCTAGCACCATCATCAAAAGGACATAGAGGATAATCTTAAATTTGATAATTCAAGTCTAAATACGAAGTAGTTTATCTTTGCTCTGTGAATGGGCCACAGACTTTTTGAAGCTCAATGGGTGGCTGGGTGCTGGCCATATTTGACATAAGATAATGACTACTTAGGACAGAAAAGAAGTGGGTTATAGCTCAACATCGAGAGTTCATGAAAAATCTAGTCAGTGCCCTATTATGTTACTGGCATCAATGTCTCTAACGAACATAATAATGCATCAGAACTATTCAGAATTATAGCCAGAGAGGAGACAAAGGCTTTGGATTTAAAGCGAAAAGGACCAAAGAGACTATTGTCGAACAAAATAGTGGTGACAAAACTATTCTTGGCGAACGATGAAAATATCATGGGTCCATTAAGATATTCTCAAAACAAAACAAAACAAAACAAAGCATAGTTTCAATTCAATAGCATCCTCAAGCCGATAAAAAGCAATATATTATGAATTATGATGCAAAAGTATAGTAGATTATAGGAAGCAATTGTGGGCTAACCTTTCTGGGCCTTACAATCAGTGCACTTAGTCCCAAGTCCCAACCCATGTTTTCCCTACTGAATACGCATGGCCCCTTCATACTAACAAAACGAACAACATCTAGGAGACTCGTGGTATTGCCGTTAGGGGATTTGTTGCTTACTTACTTTTGTGGTTGACACAAAACCTGTGACTATTGGCCCAATATCATTAGAAAGTACCCGGAAGGGCACAAAACCACTGCCAATTGTAGCATCAGCCAACAGCTTTCATGGGTCCATAGGTTTTTTTCTCTCACACTGAAGAGACCATAAATCAAACAGCTTTCGAGCATTTTACTGAGAAAGCAAGAAAGGGTTTTTCTAGTAAGACAATGAGCTTCAAGTACTGTACCATTCACTGTGCCAGATCGTATCACTACAGAAATCCATGATAAAAAGAGAGTTATGGGATAGCATCCCTTGAGGATCACTAGAGTTCCTTCAGGTGGAGCCATTGAATTTCATAAGCTTGTTGAGGATGCAGAGAGAGATTCACCCCCTTTGACTTTGAAGAAGAAAAATGGTATTGTAGAGAAGCTGAATCGCAAAACGGCATACCACAGAAGCCGTTTCAATGATTGGTCTGTGGAAGTGTTCTATGTTAAGCATTGGAGTGATAGCCAACCTTCCGTTCCTGACTGATCAAGGTAACTCTTGGTTGCCAACTTTGCAGTTCTTGTCAGTCAAGTTATTATGTAATAGAGAATCACAGTTCACAGACCTTAAAAAGGTAAAGCGAAGAAAGAAATAGAGAGAGAAGCTTGTAAAGCGTTTACCTTTACTTGTTATCTACGAGTTATTTTATGTCCTGGTCACATAACAACAATTTGATCCATTTAAATGGTTTCTTTATCATAAAATGTAAACTTTTATGCCAAAAAATAATCGTGATTATTTATTATCAAGCGTGGTTGTAGACCAAATTATGTAATTCTCGATTTCCCCCGTCTTTGTTTAGATCCTTTCTTTTTAGTGAAATATATATTGAATATTGTCTCAGCATTCATGATCATGATATACAATACATCAAGGTTTCAAGCACCGAAAAATATAAAAATAAGATCAAAGAGTCTACGACAATGGATTATGGTTAGAAAGATTGCTTTACGAATTTCAAGTAAGAACTTCACTTGCAACCACGAAATTTCAATGCACAATGCTATATGTATTGAATCTCTTTTACCCTTTTAGAAACTGTATGCTTTAAAATATCATTAAGCCAAGAAGTTGTTAAGGGTTTAAAAGAATTTTTTTTCAGAATGATGTGTTATGTACACAAACCAATCACGCATGAACAGCATGACTCATTTCCTTCTCTTTCTGCTATTACTAGGTAATAAGAGATGATAGTATTAATTCAAGCAAGTAAGGAATGCCATGTGGAAAATTCTTGTGAAATTTGGAGACAGAGAAGATGGTATCAGTTCAAGCCAATTGATTCCTTATAGTATTTTGGAACTTCAAATCCATCCATCCAAAAGTGCTCTAACGTCCTAATGATTCTGTCTGCAATAACCCAAATACAAAACCTGAAAACCATTGAAATAAAGATAGCAGAACAATATGATTATAAAACAAGGTAAACAGTTGCAAATAAAAACAGGGACAAGGCAAAAAGATGACATGAATTGAAAAGTTTATTGTTAAACATGACCTACTAAGACCCAGATTTTATGGGAACATATATATCTCGGCTAAACCAACACAAACTCTTGGCTCTTCAAGAATTTTGTCTCCCATCTCCTCCAACTCATCGTTATTGTTACTGCTCTCTCTTTTCTGCCCCCATCTTGAAGCATTATCAGCATCGTCATAAGAGGTAGCATTAACAGCAGAAGAAAAGGACGTGTTTGTAAATGAATCCTGGTTTTTACTTCTAGGACGAACAAGAAGAGACAAAAGAAGGACAAGAGAAGCCATGGCATGAATAATGAAACCCAAGCTCTGCTTTTCTAATTAAACATGTCAGTGTATAAGCGTTTACCTACAGTTTAATATTTTTCTGCCTGACTAAAGTTGTTGGTTTCCCTTACGATGATAAATGATACTCTCCTACATATATTATTTTTCTTGCGCATTTTCTACACCGGCATATTTCGTGTTTAGAAGTATCTGAATTCAACCGTGCAGCTCTACACCTCTCTTACCTTACTGTTGTCGCCATTAATACATTCCTTAATGGTGCTGCTATAGTGGTTGAGGTTGTCGAAAATTTTCACGCACTCGTATCTGTTTCTTTTGGCTAATTAAGGAAAGATCGGTTCACTTGACGCCTAATCCCACCGTCCAAAAAGAGAGAGATAATAAATGATGCAATAAAGCACATCAATTTTGTGTTTTGCTTGTCTCAGGAATTATTCTACTTTTTATTGGTAATCTTTGATATTCAAATTTTGCTTGGTTGAGAAACTGCTTTTCACTTGATCCAAACTAATAATACTATTTCTTTCCCGTTAGAAAAATCTCAGACTTTAAAAAGCAGTCGAAAGACCAAAAGATGCTCACTATAACTCTACATCCAAAACCTCAAATTACGTGAGGCTTTGATGGCACTGATGTTGGATGTATGTCGGCATAGCAAATAAAATATAACAGAAGGGAAGAACATCAACAACCATAATTCAGAAACCACTTTGTAATGTAGTCTTACCTTAGATTCAATAAAACAGTTCAACCATACTTAATACTGGCCATCTAACTCATAATCATAGTCATTTCAAGTAACATGTAACTACGAATTAGTTACTTGAATCCATTATTAATAAGATAACATAAACACAGAGGGCATAGAGTGTCACTGCTAAAGGACTCTTAGGCCCATGGCTTTCACAATGAACCAATTCCCACTTCTTAGCCAGGGGGCCACTTTGTAATGTAGTCTTACCTTAGATTCAATAAAACAGTTCAACCACACTTAATATTGGCCATCTAACTCATAATCATAGTCATTTCAAGTAACATGTAACTACGAATTAGTTACTTGAATCCATTATTAATAAGATAACATAAACACAGAGGACATATAGTGTCACTGCTAAAGGACTCTTAGGCCCATGGCTTTCATAATGAACCAATTCCCACTTCTTAGCCAGGGGGCCAGTTCATCTGTCGACCCCCAAGAAGGTGCACGTGAATGTGGTAAACTGATTGGCCTGCCAAATACAAATCCTCAACTCAACATGAAAATTATACATATGAGAGGAAACATGTCTAAGAGTAAGAATCATTGATGAAAATGCGCATATTGACATGGAGAAGGACACTTACATCCTTTTGGTCCATCATTAATTACAATCCTGAAGCCATCATCAAGGCCTTCTTGCTTCGCCACCAGCTTCGCAGTGTAAAGAAGGTGGCCAAGGATCTCAACATGCCTCTCCTCAGCCTGGAGAACAAAGCCAGTACATAAGCACAAATATAACCAAGCTAAAATGCTTTGCGGTTGTTGGTTGTGTTAAGTGCTGGATAGTTTCAGCACTCAAAATAATTTGTGAATGAAAACAAAAAAAATTGCTTCATTCAATTAGTGTGAAAAATGAATGCCATCACCATAGATATGGATAGAAACTTTTTTCCTTTCGCACTCTTTAAGGAAAAAGTCAATTGGAAGAGTGCAGACAAACGCATAACTCTGTAAGGCAGGTAAAACACAAGAGAAATAAATACACAAATGTGTCTATAAACTCATAAAGGAATCACCACACAGCATATCATGTCAAACTAAGTAGGAGTTGATAATCAAGCAAGTATAATGTGTGTGATAAATTGTAATTGAGTAGGTTGACTTTCCTTTCTACAGAATGGCAACCAAAGGAAGAATGAACAGTTTCCCATATTATTTGTTCAGTAAGCTTACAAACAAGAAAAGCAAAGAATTGTGATCTATTCCTTTCAGTAAAGATGAGTTACATTACTCCAATTCCTTTTGCCCCAAAAACTCAGCACAAAATTTGGCTCAAATTTGTTAGTCATGACTAATATTAGCTCTATATGATGTTGGCCAAAAACATAGCTGATTAGATCAGAAGGGCTCAGGCATAGTGGTCCAGAGAGGTCAACTAGGATCTTGCAGCATTGGTTAGAAACATAGAGGTAATAACTTGTACAAGAATAGTAATTGACATCAAATGCCTGCCAGGCATTGATTAATGAGTTTCCAATAGCACTTTTAAGGTTAAAATACAGCTTGGTAAATCAAATACTAGGGATTACTATGATGAAGCATAGTGGTTAAAAGGCATATACATGAATCAGCAATACGAGGCACATAGGCCAAAGGGATATACAGGGAAAATTCATATTTGTGATGTCAGTTCCCTTACCTAGTTTTGAAACTTAGTGAACTTCTAAAATGGTGTAATATGTCTATGGACACATAAAGAAAGCATGCTATTAACAAATACCTTGGACAGACCAGTTAACCCATCCCTGACTTTTGGAATGATTAGAATGTGTACAGGAGCTTGGGGAGTTATGTCCCTAAAAGCAAGGACCTGTCAAAAAATAACAGAAAATAGGATGATTAATTGCGATGACACACCAATAAATCAACTAAATATCATGACCAAAGGCATATACTAGGAAAATAAGAAAATACTATCATTTCACAGAAGATAAAACCAATGAGTCTCAAGAAAATAAATTTGTAATGCATTTCAGTTTTCCCTCCTTTTTAGTTATAAATGAAACTCAATTACCCACTGTTACTTGTATAAAAGAACGTGCCCAAGGGATAACTATGAGAAGGATATGAGTGATACGTAACTCAATCCAGCAAAGAGTATCACAGAGAATTTGGAATATCCTTATAGATAATTTACGCACATGTCTAGAATGTCACGTAGTCACCTTAAGTGAGTTAGGAACCATTTTACCAATAACTAATTTTCTCACTTCTAGATTTTAGCCATGTCTCAGGATGTGCGATCTAGGAGGAAATTTAGTTTTTGTGATAGTAACTGATTCACAGAAAACATCACAAATTCAATTTCTTTAAACACTGAAAAACCCAGTCAACTTTTTTACATCTTAGCATGGTCAATAACTCAATAAGTCTACGAAAGTAAAGAAAACATTAACAAGAAGACTTGAGAAAAAATATACAAGAGCCAAGAACTTCCACCAAAAAATGAAAAAATAACAACACGACATAACACTAGCAATAAATTTCAACCTAATTTTTATAATACAGTTTTCAATATGAACAGTTACCTTCTCTACATCATCATCTCTGTTAGCATGATTCAATATCAGAAATTCAGGTAGCATCCTATTCCTACTATAAATGACCAAAAGTTTCCTCCCCGAAAAAATAATGATAATTAAGAAAACAAGAAGTAAAGTTAAATTGGGACTACATAATATCAGGCAGTACCTTATCATCCTCGTAAACTACAGTTGAAGGGATTTCCTTATTGATGATCTTGTCAAATCTGTGCATAACAAAGTATGAAAGTAAAGATATCAATGCTACGTATTCAAAAAAATTCACAATAAAGGCATACTTCTACATCCTGCATCCAGCACAAATAGGCAGAAACAAGGGTCGTGCGAAATAAATGTGGGACTGTGGGTGCATGAATTCCAACATATCCATACTGGGTACATTGATTAAATTCCATCAAACGCACAAAAAAAAGTATAAGGAAATCACCAACGTCAACTGGATTGTGATTATATCTTTATTGCATAAACAGAAAAACGGTACTCATAAGCACCATAAAAGGTGTGAACACCGCCTTAACTGTTATTGGTCATAGAATTGCGCTTTTCCAATCAGATTGTGTGTTGAAGCATGAAAAAATTTTACCCACTAAATCTGACTATATAAACATGCAAGCTTTTTAGGGTTTTACGCATTAGGCGAGATAATCAGAACGTCGAACAGAGTAATCTAAGAAATTTTCGCCAGAAATGTAGCACTTCAGTCAAATAAAGCAATAATAACTGAAAATGCACAATCAAATTGCCTAGAGGTTTGGAAAGCAAGTGAAGAAACAAGGAGTGGAGATAATAGGGAGAAGAGGGGTAGCAAGGGGAAGCTTACATGGTAGGAGCGTCAGAGGGAGTGACTGCAAGAGCGGCTTCTTTCTCTGAAGCCATGGGACTGAAGTGTGATGCCAAGACAACAATTCGGTCACTTATATAGTTGCAGCTGCTGCTATCAGCTCCACCCTTCATGCCACAATTGGACCTCCTCCTGCCATCTTCCGCAGCAATTCTAACGTCAACTTATTCTTTTTATATTTTTGAGACACTCCACCCAATGAGAAGTCACCACGTCATTATGAGGTTTTTCCTCAAAAACCTTCGCAACTTGTTTTGAAAAGTTATCGTTGGGCAAAACCTAGAAAAAAAAATATCTTTATTGTAATATAGTTATTATATTTATATTTATAAATAAAATAATAATTACATAATACAAAAGAAATATTTTAGTCCAACACCGACGTGCTTTTTTCTTTTTCAGGTTTCGAACCTTGGATTCCTTTTTTGATTTATTTTTGAAATATCTATAATGAGTCATAACCTTTTCTAAAAAAGCATTAGCATAAATTATTTTGCAATTCAAATAATTCTACCGACTTTCCATTTCAAAAATAATAATTTTAGGAAAATGTCCTTTAAATTTGAAAAATTTATTGTTTAGTTTTTTAAGTTAATAAAAAATACCATTTGATTTTAAACATAAAAAAATTTAAATTTAATTTCTCTTAGTATAAAATATTTAAAATATTTTTTTGATGTTATGTAATTATTTCTTTTTATTTTTAACTATGACAACTACATATTCAAAACATAAGAGTCACACGAACATAATAATCACATAACATTAATAAATATTTTAGATATTTCATATAATATAAGAAGAATCAAATTAATTTTTTTTTATATTTATAATCAAATAGTCTCTTTTGTCAACTTAAATAATCCAACATTAATTTTCTCTTTAAATTTTGATAACAATTAGAATCTTCTTTCTTATTTTTAATGCTTTATTATCTAAAATTAACATGTATCATAATTTTTTAGAAAAGTGTTATTTTGAAGAATTTTAAATATCCGTAGAAAGTAGAAACTTACATCTCCTTTAAACATGCTCACAGTGTATGAAGTTATGAATTCTAATGATATAATATAAAACATAATCCTAAAGCACAATCACAATTAACTTTTTTAAGTAAGCCCAGTGTGCTAGACTCCACTCCAGAGGCTATATAGCTAGAGTGCGAGCCAAGCTGATAACGCAGCAAGGCCTAGCCCAAGATGTCTGACATTATTTTGGGCTTAGAAGATGAAGGCCCTCACTTTTAGTCAAATTAACTTTTTTTTTTATCTTTGGTTGTTTTCTTTACGAAGACAAATCAGGCTTAAAGTCTTTTGTGTGTTTGAAAGTATTTTAATTTTTTTTATTTTTAAAAATAACTATTTCTTGTTCTTATTTTTAAAACAGTTTTGTGAAAAAAAAAAATTTAGAAATAGTTTTATCAAACCAAATTTTTTGTTTTATTATTTTTAAAATTAAAAAATTATTTTTAAAAATAGATTTGAAACAGGCCTTTTCTTTTTTGTTTCCCAATATAAAAGTACAGTAAGAAAAGCACTGGGTTGACTTTCACGGATTGTCGATCGCAAATGGATCAAAATACTACTAGTAGTAATAATCGTAGTAATCATCACAAGCATTTATTGACTATTATTGGGCCGTTGACAACAAATTATGGTTTATTATTATTCACCATCATAAATAATTAATATTGAAGTTATAATCCTGGATTAAAGACTTAAATAATATAAAAATAAATTATAATTTTATTATTATTGTTGTTTTCAAATAATTTTTCTGAATATAGTTGTTTTTTTTTAATATGTGAAACTAGTGATATAATTTTATAAATCGTATCACCATCATGTGACACTATATGATAATTGAGTCACCATAAAAGTGATATAATTTATACAATTGCATCACTTAATTGCTTTATGTCATTGTAAGAATCTCTAACAGCATCTTTGACAAGATAAATTTAGGCAATGTAATTGTATAAATTGTGTCATCTTCAAACACCTTTATAATGATGCAATTTATACAATTGTATTACGAATTTCACATTGTAAAAAGGAAAAATAATGGTATTGATGAAAATTATTTACAAACTACAATAATTGTAAAATTAATATCAATTTTTACATTATTTAAATGTTTGACCCTATAATTCTAATTTACTTTTTTTTTTTAGTTGAAGGCAAAGGGAAGAGAGCAATAGCAGCAGTGTAGCGCGGTGAAATTGAATGTAAATGACAAAATATATTTACTGTGGTGAGGAGTATGCTACTCCAACCTTAATTGAGTGGGATCAAGTGATTTTTGTATCATTGTGAATATCACAAAAAATTGAGTCACAAAATATGTGTTAAAACACTTTTTTTTTTATAAAATATAAAAATAACATAATATAAAAAATATGTTAAAAAATAACTTTTTAAGTTTATTTTTAACATTTTTTTATATTATATCATTATTATATTTTAATATATACTAAATGATTTTTTTTTTAAATATTTATAATTACGTTAAAATTATACTATAAATCTTACCTAAAACCCTGGCCTTTTGACCAAATTAAGGTAGTACACAATCTTATTTACTAATCTAAGGTACTTTTTAACATAATTACAGGAATAATGCAATTTTTTAAAACTGGAAAATAAATATAAAAAAAAAAAGCTGATGCGGGTGGGCCCACCGGACATGCCATTAGGCTAGTGGAGTTTCTTCAAGGGACATGCCATTTGGCTGACGGCATGTCTCCAAAGGACATGCCATTTCTCTAATGGCACGTCTCCAAGGGACATGCCACAGCTCTAACGGCACGTCCGTTTTGTCTTCCTCCGGCCTCTGCTCTCATGTGGGTCCTAGCTATGCCAAATGGCATCAGCACAGTCAGCAGCTGACACACGCAATGGGTAAATGGGACAAAAGCGGACACGCCGTGGGGCCCACGGCGTGTCCTACTGTGACGTGCCGCGTGGCTACCGGCGTGTCCGGTGGGCCCTGCGCATGTCAGGTTTTTTTTTTTTTTTCCAATTTT
>QAOA01003577.1:257265-412247 GCA_003255065.1 Cercis canadensis | reverse complement strand
CTACCCACCAAAAAAAAAAAAAAAAAAAAAAGTGTTAGCCCTCGCCCTCGCCCTCGCGTTTACTTTACCTTCTTAGGTTTTACCATTAGGACAAAACTGGTGATTGACTGATTTCCTTAAAAAGAAAAAAGGAAAAAAATCTGCCAGCCTAAAATTGTCATATAAAATATCCGAGTCCCAAGGTCGTGATTCCAAAGCTCAAACCCTAGCTGCACTTGAGCTGCATCCAACGATGGGGAGGAAGCGAAAGCTGGAGCCAAAATCCACCACCGAATCCATCGAACCTCCACTGAAGCAGCAGCAACAACAGCAACAAATAGCAGTGCAGGTCGTACAGGAAGAGACCCAATTGGAAGTTGAAGACCAAGAGAATGGAGCTGAGTATGAGGAAGTTGAAGAAGAGGTAGAAGAAGAAGAAGAAGAAGAAGAAGGAGAAGAAGAAGAAGAAGAAGAAGAAGACACAGAGGAAGGTGACGATGATATTGCCCAAAACGTCAATGATCAGACAGCTAAGGCTCCGTCAACGTCATCGGCTGCAACATCCACCGCAGATCAAGGTGGTAAGGATGGTGATGAAGATGAGGAGCCGATACCGAAGCTTCTGGAACCGTTCAGCAAGGAACAAATTGTAAATCTGCTCTGCGAAGCAGCGGATAAACATCACGATGTGGCGGATTGGATCCGTAAGGTAGCTGATGAGGATCCCGTTCACCGGAAAATCTTCGTTCATGGCCTCGGATGGGACACAAATGCCGAGACCCTCGTTAGCGTATTCAAGCAATACGGGGAAATTGAAGATTGCAAAGCTGTATGTGATAAGATTTCAGGGAAGTCCAAGGGTTATGGTTTCATCCTGTTCAGGACACGTCGTGGGGCTCGCAATGCGCTGAAGCAACCACAGAAGAAGATTGGGAACCGGATGACGGCCTGCCAGCTGGCATCAATTGGCCCGGTTCAACAGCCAGCCGCTGCACAACCAGCTCCGACACCGCCGTTATCAGAGTATACCCAGAGGAAGATTTACGTGAGCAATGTTGGGGGGGATTTGGATCCTCAGAAGTTGCTCATGTTCTTTTCCAAGTATGGGGAGATAGAGGAGGGACCATTGGGGCTTGACAAGATGACTGGGAGGCCAAAAGGTTTCTGCTTGTTTGTGTACAGGAGCATTGAGAGTGCCAAAAAGGCATTGGAAGAACCACATAAGGAATTTGAGGGCCATGTTTTGCACTGTCAGAAAGCGATTGATGGTCCAAAGCCTGGAAAGGCTCAACATCAGCAACACCAGAATCCTCACAGACCCCAATTCCAGAGGAATGAGAACCCTAGCTTTGCTGGCGGGGCTGCTACTGGACCAGGGCATTTGATGGCGCCAGCGGGACCAGGAATTGCATTTAACCAGGGTGCAGCGGCTGCTCAGACACTGAATCCGGCTCTTGGGCAGGCATTGACAGCACTCCTTGCATCTCAAGGTGCTGGCTTGGGGCTGACTAATTTGTTGGGAACTCTAGGATCAGCTGCTGCGGTAAACCCAGGTGTTCCTGCTGCAGGCCATGGGGTACAAGGCGGATACGGTAATCAGCCAAATATAAGCCCTGGAGTTATTGGAGGATACGCAAACCAGGGTGGCTTGCAGGGGGCATATGCGAACCAGCAGGTGGGGCAAAGTGGATCCGGAAGAGGGCAGCATGGTGTTGGGCAGTATGGTGGCGTTGCCCCTTACATGGGGCACTAGGTGTTCCTCAGGTATGGTGTATTTACATTCTCGCCTTGGTAAAATTTTATTCTTTCTCTGCTTCCTTTTTTGGTTGATTACTCCAGAGTTACAAAATTGTGAGGGAAGATTTAAAGTAGGTGACTCAATATGGTGATTTTAATGGGTCTTATGGGGGGAAAAAAGGATTATTTTTAACTCCTTGTTACTTTGTGAGAGTGGAAAATGACAAAAAGGTGTCTTTTATTTTCAACTGTGGCTGATTTATAATTTGCTTCGAAATTTTCCACGCATGCACTTTCAGCATACTAAGTCCAACCTAAGTTCCAATTTACTGCCTTTGCACGTTTGACTTTTTTTTTTTTTTTTTTTTTCTTTTTTTTTTTTTTTTTTTTTTTTTTTTTTTCCCGTCTTTTAATTTGTTTATCACTTAACTGTTATAATTGTGCGTGTAATGATAAGATTGGTATTGTGCATCTGGTAATACTATTCTAAGGAGCTCAGGACAGGACTGTAGAGGATGCTATTTAAAATATGCTGAGGTGAATTGTTTCGATAATGAGTTGTTGCTGTTTGTGTTGTTTAGGTTGTTAATACAACTTGTTAATGCGCTATGAATTAAAGTTGGAAGAACAACTTGGTTTTTTGTAGGTTCTCTGATTCTGTACAGTGGAAGAGAGCACTAAGGCATATTTTCTGTATGACCCTCTCTGCTTGGTAATAGTCTATAGAATCTTTATGTTTGTCAAGGAACATAATGTTTTGCTGGTCATAGGTGTTGATGGGAGTATTGTCATTTCCATCAATTTCCCTGAAAAAAAGGAGAAAAAGTTTATCTTGGACATTGATGTTGGAAGTCTATTGAGTTTAGGCCAGAAGGGTGTGAAACCCAGGCCCAAAAACTGCGGTTCAATGGTATAGTTGTGGAATTTCAACAAAAACAAAAGAGAGAAACGAGGTACAGGATGGGTTGGAAACAACTGAAAATAAAGAAAGATAGTGAGCTGGAGAAGATGCCAGAGCATTCAAAGCTGGAAAGAGAGATATCTATACATATTCTCTATCTGTCTTTCACTCATAGCACTGTGTTCCTTGCTTTCTCTTCTTGATTTTCATAGTTCCTGCTTATTTTCTCTTCCTCCGTCTTTTTCTCCTCCTGCCTTGTGAGCTGATAATTAATCGTTGCATGCTCATCTCCCAATTATTCTTGAAATGACCCAATGGAACAGATTAGAAGCCTAATATGCTTTTCCCCGTTTTGCATATTTTCATTGGTAATCTAGAATTCCTGGAAGAAGTGAAGCAATGGAGATTGCTATCTCATTGTATTTGATTATGACGTACTTTTCAAAGCCCTCTGTTGGATATCTTGCTTTTAGCTTCTTTGGCTTTTGGAAAGGAAGTTTTGTTAAAGCACTCATATTTTTGCCTATATTTCAATTATTTTATGCACAGGCATTTGGGTAACCCTTATCAACTTTCACTCATTTTATCAAATGCTCTATGTTTAGTTGGTTAGCAATCTTCTAAAGTTGGTGGTTAATGCTCACATTACAGCTTTGATAAAAAATAAGTTTGCAGCACTGCTGCCTGATCTTGGCAGCATGTTTAAATGTCAAATCATTTTATGCTTGGCGTTTGATTTTTCATAGATCTGCTCAACCATTTTTGTTAAAATTTGTTTTTCGGACACTTCCTCTCTTTTCTTCACTTTGGAAATTATTTTTCATGCTTTCTTATTCATTTTGCAGATTCCACATAAGTGCATCAGTCTTTTATTACTGGCCTGGTGATTCTTCTGAAGTTTAAGGAGCTGATGCAAATGGCGTCTTTATAATGAAATGTTACTTATTAAAATACCAAATGGAGTTCTGTTTTCGCCACCTGCTTTTTCCATCTTTGCTTCCATTTCAAAATATTGTAGTATTTTGACTTTTAATTTATCTTAAAAAATCCTTTGGAACTGTTTTAGCACTATGAATTATAGTTATATCTGTACTATGAGGAGTTTGAGATGCTGAACAAAATACATTTTGAAATTTATGTTTGCGAATCAATCACTGCGCTTCAACTTGATATTTAATAGTTGGTGAATAGTCCTTTACATTGTTCTTCGATGCTGTTTTCTCTCTTGGTTTTGATCTATTTCTTTCTTACATACTTATCCTTTCCCTTTCTTTTGGAACATAGGGCAATTGAAAATGAAATTTGCTTGATATGCTATGTGTTTTTCATCACTGCCTTGAATATTTTGGTAGAAACTAATAGATCATGTGATCATTTTCTTACTTCTTCTGTTAAGACAATGCTTACCTTAATTTTGGTGCAGGTATTTTTCTGCTGCAGGTCTGACAGTTTTAGTGTATATAAATGCGTCAATTATGAAATTGGTCTAAATCTGAGGAAAAATTAAATGATGTTGGTATAAGTTTGATTTTGATCAGCTTGTAAATGGTACGGTTTCTCAATTATGAACCTGATGCAGCTTTTCCTCCTCTTCCCTCGACCCCGTCAAAAAGGAAAAGAATAGTGCATTTTTCCTTCTCTCTTTTCTGTTAATATGAAATTTTCCACCCTTATTTCCCTTAGTCATGCTTTATTAAATTCGCTTTTTAGATATGTAGAAGTTGAAAGGGTTTTTTTCATTGGGCCATTATGGGGTTTATCTCTTCTGCTTGAAAACCATATCTTTTTTGTGTGCTTTCCCTGTAGGTTAAGATGGTATTTTTCTTTCCACCCCTCCCTTCCTTCCAACACTGTTTTTTTTAGTCACATGATTTGAAACGAAATCTTTACCTTTAAATGGATGTATGTGGCCTTTTAGCAATCACTTTCAAATTTGGCCGTGTACATCTACCATTCCTGAAGCAATTTTAAACCAGTTTAAATCTAATGCTTCTGAAGGCAATATGGGTTTCTTAACTTACTTTAGATGGTTTGCATTCTTTCAGAACTCGCACACTGTTATTTGTTGATTTGCATTACATGAAAAAGAGGTATCGTAGAAGTTAAAATGTGTTTTATGGGTGTCTAATCTCTATAGAAAATCTGCTCCTGAAGTACTTGCATTGAAAGATACATGAAGTCGGATCAGTAATTGTGATAATGGACTTGTTGGTTGCTGATTGTCCTCAAAGAACTAAGAGGCTTACATGGACTGCAAGGTAAGTTGCCTAGTTTTTTTNTTTTTTTTTTTTTTTTTTTTGTTGAGGGAGTTTTCTTGAGTGACTGTGTTGTTGGACTTCGAGGTTGGTGGGCTTTTTCTTGGAAAATTTGTAGTATTAAAATGTTTGTCACCAAAAGTTTGTATAAAATTTGTTTTTTGGAATTCTTTGGACCGAAAAGAAGGCTTCTTAGACACACAGACAACCATCCTTCCCTTTTATGCTGTTTTGAATATATCATCCACCAGAACATTGATACTTTAAATTGTGCAAAACATCCCCTTTTTGCTTCCTTTGTCCACAAATACAAATATTGATACTATATTATGATGGGTGGAGGTATAAATCACATGTACTAGCTGGATTCAGGAGAACCCTTTCATTGTGTCCTCCTCTGGGACCCTTGAGTTTTAGCGTCTTGTTTTAAAATACCATCATCTTCTAACGTCACCTTATTTTGGTAAATTGGTTTATTGTCCTGGCTGTGATTGCCAAATTGAGCTAGGTCATTAGTATGTCCTCAAGAAGCCTGCTGTACTTTCCTTTACTTGGACCACTAGTGTCTTACTTTTTGAACTGTCTTGATCTTCACTGCTTCAAGCAGATTCCTTTTTTGGTGTCGTAGTATTTACTACGCGTGGTTTGTTCAAAATTCTTGATGACCTTTATAAACATGCTTATTCCTTTAAAAGAACCAGCATCTATAAGTTATTGATGGCCACCAACATTGCTAACCTTATTCTGTGTGCCTGCTTTCTGGGTAGTTTTTCCTTTTGGATTATTCTATTGGGGCCTAGGAGTTTTTATGGCCTGGGCGTTGGATCAGGTCCATCAAATTAAATCTATGGAGTTCTATGCTATACGAGGCTAAGCGGGGATTCTCATCTGATAGAAAAATGCCTCAACGTTGAAAGTATTACGTGATTCGAAGAGACTCAAGTTTTGACATTTGCCTAAACCTGGTCTTTCTGTGCGTTCCCTATTGGGTTGGGTTAAAGATTTGGTGAGATGAAGATTTGTGAAGAAAAGCACAAATGTGAAGATTGGTCTCAGCCAGTGATCACGTATGTATATGTTGGAGGCCGCAGGAAGATTGGAGGAAATAGGGCTGAGTCATTTCTCATCAGCGCATGGAACGCTTGTCGTGAAGCATTTAAACGAAAGAAATTCCAAAGAGTGATTAGAGGATTTTGGCCGCAAACATTGATCTATACGCTTTGTTATTGTAGGCGAAAGAAAAATCCTATCCACAAATGAAACTGTTTCTTTTGAATAAGTTGGAGTGTTTCGGCATGGATTTCTGTTTTCTTTCTTTCTTTCTTTGTCTTCTTTTTAATTGCTGATGAGACATAAACTACTACAATTAATTTAAGTTTAATGTACCTTCAAAATGGACATTTATGCTTTGGCTAAACTCTAATGTGGCAATTTAGGAATTCCAAGCTTTTTATACAATCTGTGGCTAAGACGGTCACCTATTTGTTTTCGGAAAATGATATTTCTAATGGCTATATATTAAGAAAGTGTATAAAGAATAAGGTCCTTTACTTGAATAGCAAATCAAGTGTTAAGAGAATTTATATACTTATTTAGAAAACTATTCTTAAGTTTTAATATTCAGAAAAAAAGAGACTTGGGGTGTCAAACACTTCATTAACAAATTGAAAAATGACTAAATTACTTTTTGGCAATTCAGTTTTATCAAATCAAACATAGAAAAATGTAGGGTAAATTGACTTAAATAATACACATTTCCTTCTCATAGTTAATGTGACCATCTTTTTTTGAGAAGTGTGTAACACTTTAGTCATGTAAAATTTGTTCAATTAGAACACGCTTTATAGGCTAAAACGTGATCATCTTTTTACATTACATGAATATGTTTTATGCTTTTGTAGAGTAAAAAGTGTTTTAATTAAATATGTTTTAGCTTTTAAGTTGTGTTATCTCTTACGTATAAAAAATAATAAAATATTTAAAATTATTTTTTTAAATAAATAATTTAGAAATTATTCAATTTACATAAATAATTTATATATATATATATATATATATATATATATATATTATTAAAGTCAATTTATCTAAGTGTAGACCACGAAATCAGTAATCTGTCTGACGATCCATTAAATATAAACCCTACAAGTCTACAAAAAGAAAAAGTCAGAACCAAAGTTTGTAAGAAAATAGGAAAAAAAAAAAAAAAAAAAAGGGCATTTAGCCCTGGAGAGACACGCATGCGTACCTTGTCCCTATTCCAAAATCATTATATAGATTTTACCCAAACTCACCTAATCCATAGATGATAGCTTAGAGTTCCCCTAATTATTATTTCCACAATAGTGTATAGATAAATTGTGCAGCTTTTCACGGTCTTCATACTCTTATTATTGTTTCCACAATGTAGGTAAGTGCTGTGCACTGCAGTTTTGGTGTATATGCTCTATAAGTCTTGAGAGATATCTCTGGATAGACTAGTCTTCATACTCTTATTATTGTTTCCACAATGGAGGCAAGTGCTGTGCACTGCAGCTTTGGTGTACATGCTCTGTAAGTCTTGAGAGATATCTCTGGATAGACCAGAGGCTGCACTCATTATTGAAGCTTTTGACTGTTTCTGGATAGACCAGAGGCTGCACTCATTATTGAAGCTTTTGACTGTTAATGACGCGTGGGTGTAGTGCGACATGCCATTTGTTCATTTGTTGGTAGACCTCTGCGATTTTAAATGTCCCAAACAAAAATTATTCAACACTACACATATATGTATTCAAAAATCAAAATAGAATTATATCAGGAATGGTCAATTCATGATTTTTCTCCATTAAGTTGGTTATTGCAGACATGGAAATGTGCTATTGATTGGAACTTGAATAAAGCTTGTCATATTTGAGGCACCTGCTTTTGATAGAATGCGCATATTCTTTCAAATCATCGTGGTTGGAATTACTATAAAAGCGTTACATTACACTACACATATATGTATTCAACAAAAAGATCAATTTTCAAGGATAATATACATACACAATTATTGGGTTGGGGATAAGGATTGTGAGAAAGTTGCCATCATTGCGTTTGGAACTTGTGAGAAAGATTTTTTTCTTAGATGCAGCAGCTAACAGTAGTATTAATTAGCTCGAAAAATATATTTAAGATATGATATTATATATTAATTATATTATATGTAATTAGATTGAGAAAAAGTTTAAACTCAGTAAAATANACTCAGTAAAATATATTTTTAATTATAAGATTGATTTTTTCACTTATTTTTTTATTCGAATCTCTTTAATTTACTATAAGTAAATAAATTTTTTAAAAAATTGAGTTATGTAGAGATAAATAATAATATAGAAACAGAAGAGAAAGAAACCTAAGATGAGAAGAGAACATATGTTTTTGTAAAAAAAAAATGGCAATCAAAGATGGAAAAACACCTGCACGTGCAGTTCAACCTCGGTGGAATGCACACGCGGATTCTTATGCATGCATTACATGTGCTTTTGAATGAGTTTGTCCGTTTGCTCACGTCACGTGCTTCTGGCTAGTCAGATTCCCACCTCGTACCCACAAAGAGCACGCCAACCCAAGTGGAGATTTTGAGAGAAAGAGATCTCCAGAAACCATGTAAATTAACTGTGAGCTGCGCTTGGAAGTTTCTAAAAAAAATCATCAGTGATTTCATTTGCTAGTTTAATGTTGCAAACTTTGCTGTGTTTTGAAGTGATCATCATTGCAACTTGCCCATGAAAGTACTTCTAATGAGAAAAGTAGGAAATGTTGTTAAGTAATTTTGCTTTTGCTTTTTTTTTTTTTTGTTTTTCTTTGTAGCTTGTCTATCTATCTTCACTAACGATCTCGAGGGAGGCATGTGCTCTGTTTTGCAACTTTATCAAATGCATGAATGCCAAGGGCAATCATAGTCAATTTGTTCTAATCAAGAAGGAAAAAGAAAGAGAATCTGACATATACCAAAACAGCTCAAAACCACGAACATTTTGAAGGTATATATGCATAACCTTAATATGGTAAGTTCACCTTAAAAAATTTAGTCAGAGAATTGTTTGTCAAATAGACTACTTCCTACTAGTATTTAAATAGGCTTCTTTTCTTGTCGGGTACGCATATAAAACTTTTCAAATAATCTTTTTGAATGTTAACATAACCCCAACATATCCATTTCAGTTCTCTGCATCTGCAAACTCGTAAAGGAATTGTCGTCAATAGTCAGATAATCTTAATGTTGTTTCATGAAATGACAAAAATGGTTTACTTTTGAGTAGGAGCTTCATATTATCCATACAACTTGTCTTTTTTATTCTGACCTCTCACTCCCTCTTAGATGCTTAAGCATGCACAGTTTTTTTCTTTCCCCACTTCTATTCTGTTATCCCATTCTTAAACTAAATCAACCAAATTAGTTATTGATAACTACTCCAGTTAGCTAAACATGAACTTTGTAGAAATACACCATTTATTCAAGAATTCAAATTCAGGGCATGCTAAGTTTTGGATTTCCCCTTTGTGTAAGAGTGATACTTCCTGCATTGACTTGCTAGAAAATTTTTTTTATGAAGGTTTAGTTTATTTTGATAAATATGATTTTTTTTAAAACAAATTAGCTTAAAAACTAAAAATTTTTAGACCAAAATATTTTTTATAAAAATTATTTCTATCGAAAGAAATGTAAAGGAGCCGAAGTGAAAATTTGTAGGGAAAAAAATAAATTAGCACTCAATAGTCCTGTATCCTAATCTTTACCATTTGTTTACAGAATTCTACCACGTTAAAAAAAAAAAAAAAAAAAAGGGAATGTATGTTCTTTTGCATTTATCTATTCCTTTTCCTTTTTAATTATTTCTTCCTCGCTACTCGCTAGGTGTGGGTTGGGGTCCCCACTCCAAAAAGAAATTTGAAAAGTCTTCACTTTTATTTTATTTTAAGTTCTCTACTTAGACTGGGGATTTTGTTTTGTTTTAACTTTTAAGTTCTGCGGTCAGAACAGTCTATTCTTTCAACAGTTTCCGAAATTTCTTCATTTATGAATTCTTTTCCTTTGAAGGAAAAACTTAATCATTCTTTGTGGTTTGTTTAAGCAATGTTTTTCAGGACAATGTATGATTCTCTTGTAATTAAGTACGACAGTATTTTTGTTTCTTACTCTGCTAGAGATTTTGCAGTACCATTTTTGGGGTTTTATTCTTTAGAGCACACTGGTGAAGATATAAATGACATGCACAATTAGTTGATGGCTTTTCTCCCTCAACTCTCTATGTTGGTCTCTGCACTGGAGCTTCTGCTATGCCACATTTTCTTCATTTCTTATACTCACTTTGACATCTGATCTGGGTCGTCTTCTTTGTCTTTTGGGGTCAATTTTCGCCCACTCTTCTCTACACTCCCAGCTTTGTGTTTGTGAGTGTCTGCCATCAAACCTCAAAAATTAGAAGAAGCTGATCGTGTGTGGATTTATTGGACGGTATGTTCTGGTTTTCTGGTTTTATGTTTGGTACCAAGTTTTCTCCTTTCGATACAAATATCACCGTCTAGACACACTTCTCTGGTTTTTTGGTCACTTTGTTGAATTAAGATTGAGATACTTTTGGGTATTTTGGAAATGAAAGATATGGGTTTGTAGGTTCGCGCTGGGGCTCAGATAATGGGATCTCAAGGGGGATCAATCCAAGAGCCAAAGATGGCATCTTTGACTCGGCAAGGATCACTGTACAATCTCACCCTCGATGAGGTTCAGAATCAGCTTGGGAATTTGGGGAAACCACTGGGCAGCATGAATCTCGACGAGCTGCTCAAGAGTGTGTACACTGCTGAATTGGATTCTGGTAGTAATGGTAACATGCAGCGTGGTCAGCTTGCATCTGGGTCATCTCTGCATCGGCAAGGAAGCCTAACATTGTCTGGGGATCTTAGAAACAAAACCGTTGATGAGGTTTGGAGAGATATCCAACAAAATAAGAGCAGTAATCAAGATAGGAATGCTCAGGAAAGACAGCCTACGCTGGGTGAGATGACCCTGGAGGATTTCTTAGTGAAGGCAGGAGTGGTCGAATCTCTTCCTACTAGGAACAATGCTATGTCAGGGGTTGATTCAAATGTGGCTTCCCAACATCCCCATTGGATGCAATACCAGCTCCCTTCAGTGCAGCAGCAACAACGCCAACAGCATCAGCATCAAAATCAACAGAATGTGATGGCTGGGTTTATGGCTGGCCAGGGGGTTCAACAGCCTTTCCCGGTTGTGGTGAACTCAGTTATGGATGCAACATACTCTGAAACAATGATTACAATGTCACCATCTTCCTTGATGGGTACACTGTCAGATACACAAACTCCAGGTCGGAAAAGGGTTGCTTCTGGTGGTGTGGGTGAGAAAACTGTCGAGAGGAGGCAGAAGAGGATGATTAAAAATAGGGAATCTGCAGCTCGGTCGCGGGCAAGAAAACAGGTTAAATCTTTTGACGTTTTGTATGTTGTTATTTGTTCGAGGTCCATTTGTTGTTTTGCTGATACAAGAATAATATCTATGACAATGAACAGGCTTATACACAAGAATTGGAGATTAAAGTTTCTCGCCTAGAGGAAGAGAATGAAATGCTTAGAAGACAGAATGTATGTTTCAATACCTTCTAACTATGCATTTTTAGTTTAGTCTTGCTTGCTAAACTTTTTGGTCACATTTCTTCCTGCGATCTTCGTAAAGCAATGAATGGGTGGAATCTTTGTGGATAATTAAACTTACTCTGGCCATTGCTTGCTTATGAAATAAGTTTCGGTTTGCATGTTGTGTCATATCTTAAATTAAGCATCTAATGTATACAAGTAAAATGGCGAGAGTGCTTGGTATATATGCAGTATACATATTTGCAAATAGTGGAATCTCTCAGATGATGAAATAAGCTGTTGTGAATAATGGGACATGTCTACAGTGAACCAGCATGTTAGGTTTTTAGTTATTCATCACGATTGATGTTAACAAATATGACAGATAATGAAATAAGCTCAAGAGAAAGTCTATTAAANAAATTAAGCATCTAATGTATACAAGTAAAATGGCGAGAGTGCTTGGTATATATGCAGTATACATATTTGCAAATAGTGGAATCTCTCAGATGATGAAATAAGCTGTTGTGAATAATGGGACATGTCTACAGTGAACCAGCATGTTAGGTTTTTAGTTATTCATCACGATTGATGTTGACAAATATGACAGATAATGAAATAAGCTCAAGAGAAAGTCTATTAAAACTAGATGAATTTTAAAGAATACAATTTTAAGATTTTTTAGTCTTTACTGTCATCATCATATTATGTTTCCTTATCCATTAATTAGATTTTTATCTTCTGCTTTCGCATCAATATGCTTTTCACTTGTTGATGTCTGCTTATAAAGCTTTATATAGAATGTTTATCCATAAAAATAAAAAAATAAATCTTTCTCTCCATGAAGCAGGATATCATAATTCCTGACAAGCGCAATGTATCCTATCAGAGTATCAGTGATTGCCCATTGTATACATTGCAGTTGGAGCGTGTAGATATTTTATCTATCACTTTGCTGTTGGCCTTTTGTAATCATGGGTTACTAGACCAGTCATTCTTTTGGAAAGAATGAAATTATAGTAGTTGGATTTTATGCATCATATTACTGGTATTGAGGTCTAACTGAAAAATGAGCTTTAGGAAAAAAAAAAAAAAACTTTCAAGCATGCTTGTTTCTGGAGCAGATAATTACAAACAGTGTGGTTTGAATAATTTATTAGATGCACCTTGTAGTCTTGGTCAAACAGTTGAAGGTTTCTGAGTTTTCCCTGTACAGCTCTGTAGTCAGTTATATTAAAGGACAGCCGCCAATAATTTAGGCTGTTGGGCTGTGTTTTTGCATGCCTTCTCTTTTTGTGCAGGACACTAGGGATTAAGCTGGTTCTCTTGTTTTGGCATGAATATGTTTGATTGGTTTGATAGTATTATTGACAGCAATGGGCTCTATGGTTCCTTGTTTATTTTCTTGATATTAGAATTGCATAAGCACATGTCTCCATAGTCTGGTTTTGTTTTAAAAGGAAATCGTTAATTCACTTTCGCTCTGGAGTCCATATGTCTTTTGTTTTGTGTGTCCTGCGTCTTTTAATTTTGTGTCACAGATTCAAGTTCTCCCGAAATTGTAAAGGAATTCTCTGTCAAACATAATCCTCTTTAAATTACCCCTATTGGTTATGGAGGTATATGATTGTGGTACTGGTTTAGTGATGATTCATAACTTAGTTCTTTGAACATTGAAGGATCATTTCTAATTGATTGCATACCATACATGAAGATCTTCCGGGTCATAAGTTTAAATGTAATTGGTTTTCAAATGTACCTTTACTCAATAGAACTACAACTTAAACTGCTACTTCTCTATTATTGATAACTTTCTTAAATAGGAAGGCTACTTAAACTAGAAACCCTAATATGAAAATTTTGAGGATGGTACAGGTTTAAATAATATGACTTGTAACTCAGAGTAAGGACTCAGAAAACTTCTTTGACCCTAGCTTACTAATAACTTCATATGCTCATGGTAACTCTTTATGGATCTTCCTTGCAGGAGATGGAGAGGGCATTACCATGTGCTCCGCCACCTGACCCTAAGCAGAAGCTTCGCCGAACATGTTCAGCCCCTCTTTGATATCTTCATTGCAAATGAGTTCCTAATGCTCTATCTTGCAGTCAGATAGCTCTCATTTGCCTTGGTTAACATTTAACTCTCAAGTTTTCCCACAGTTAGAACAATAATTTCCTCTGGGTAACTATAGTTGACATTTCTCTTAAATGGATGTATTGTTGTTTGTGCTAGTGTTAATTCTTCTCTACTTGGCTCCTTGTACCAGTGTTTTCATGAATTTACATTTTACAAGTTGACTTCCAATTTACGTAGCACTGTTAATATATTTGAATCTAATTTAATTCTACCTTGGCTCATGTTGATTTTACTACCATCCATTTTTTCTTGCGTGCATTTTTTTTCCCTGCTCTTTGTTTATTTGCAGCTTATAACCATTACTCTGATGCATTTGCTTAAATCTGTTAGCTTTAAACTGCTTAACTTCTGTCCCACAATCATTTGGTCAGCTGTATTCTAAACCCAAAAATTGACTCTCTTATTCACAATGAAAATTTGCTTCTGATTCTTACTACCTGATCTGCTTCTTATGGGTAAGTATTGTATCAGTCTGCTTGAAGCAGATGAAATACCATAACAGTTCAGTAAGAAGATTGGTCCTTAATAGTGTCTTCAGTGCCAATAAGAAGATAGAACTACCACATTGAAGATGCTCCTTACTGACACTAATTAAATGTGACCTTATTGAAGATGCTCCTCACTGATACTAATTAAATGTGACCTCATTGAAGATACTTCCTCCTCCTCCAAACTTTTGAGGTTGTTCCTTTACTTACTCTAACTAAAGGAATCTCATGGAACCCTCTAAAACTAAAACTGATTTTGACTCTTGTATCCTATTCTATTGACAGAACACTTAATGACAAATATTTGGCACCACCCACCACCCTCCAGAAAAGGGACCTAGGAATCAAAATAGTTCCAGTGCTTGTGTGTGTGCTAGCTTTGCATGCGCATTGATGGTTATTCAGTTTCTTAAAAGGAATGCAAATTATACCATCCAGAAATATCAGCAGAACATGTATGTGGGAATTAATAAAATCACTGATTAAAATTCTCTAAAGAGGCTATAGGAGGTTGTAATAAAGTCACTAACTTTTGATAGAATTACACAACAAGCTTAGTCATGCAAAAGCACAATGGTTTATCAGCAAAAGAACATAGAATTGCGCACGTTGTCATGCAACTTAGGAAGAGGAATGCACGCAGAAGAAGTTGAACCTCCATAGTTTGACGCATTTGTCATGTCATAAAAAACCACCATTTCTAACATGTGGGCAGCCACCAAACGAGCATATCGTACAGGAGCCACTGCAGCATGAACACAATATGAAGGAGTAGTAAACATGATGAAATCAACAACTTAACCACATAGATATCTCATGAATGAAACATCAAGTGCAGCAAGACAAGAAGGCCTTGTTTGTCACATGTTAATTTAGAAATAGCAGATTTATTGGATGCATTTACTACCTTCAGAAATTGCAGTATAGGCTCTCTGGTACCTAAAATGAAGATAAGAGTTCTTAGTGTTTTTGATGTGTAACGTTTGTTAAGGATATGAGCATCATTGGCCTTGAATAATGATGTAAAAGTGCCTTCATCTTACACATAAGACAAGGAATGTACAAGCTCATGCAGTTCATCAACTGGAAAGCCTATCTCATCCAATAAAACATGGTAATGAACTGGTCTTGTTGTGCCCTGATATAGTGAATGAAAACATGATTAATTTTACATGAGGCAAGGATACAAGAAAAATGAAAATTACAATTCTAGCAACTGCATGCAAAAGCATACAGACAGAGAGAGCATCTTTGAATAATGAGGAGCATGCTATGTATATGACTCTTGTATAGGTAAACTGGCTCATGTTTTACAATATTCAAATTAATTTATGTAAGTATAATAGTTAGATTTAACTTAATTATGTTAGTTAAGTCATTAAACTTACTTTTATCGCTGAATGGGGACACATGTAGAAATCGTAGTTATGTGGGTGAGAGACTGTATTATCAACAACAATTCCTGGGAACAAGAAAAATGTACAAGGTGAACTTGATGCACTTGTTTGATTTATAGGCTTGTTAGGAAGTTGAAATCAAATGCTAACCCGGAGGAACGTTTTCTGGAGAGTTAGGCTGAAAAAATCTTGTGTTATTTGTTCTTGATGAAACTATCATGGTCACCTTTGGAGACCAACTTTGGTCAAGGCATCTGCAGGCCTGGCATAGAGAAAAAGGATATAAATTCTAGAATTGAAATTATGTTGAAACTTGGCTGTAAGAACAACGTCTTACTTAATTAATACCTCAATAAATTGTCCTAGCTCAGTGTCCAATACTTGATTGAATTGTGATTCACCTACACCATCCCTGTATCAGGGAAGTTTATGACAAATATAAGCTCTGCAGTAACTCATAGGTATAAACATGATCTAGGCTAGGCAAGGGAAGGCATACCATAATTTCCAAATGAATCACCAAGTGGGACCAAACATAATTAATCGGTATTTTTCAATGAAGTTTTAAGTATCTATACCTGAATATGATTATCTGTTCACGTTTCCTCTTTGCAGATGTTGCATAGAAGTCTACCAGTAACTCCCTGAAAGAAAGTGATTGTGGATGCTTTAGCTTTTGGTGTTTTCTAAGACACGTTTTGGTCAAGTTTTAGTAAATAAATCTCTGCAAAGCAGGCAAGCCTGCCTTTTGGGGAAAGAAAGTTGCACCTGACTATGCCATTATCCTTCTCTTCTGATACTGGCATAAAAAGGGTATCAATGAGTTTTGAATTTGGTTGCTGTATGCGAGTAGATGCTTTATAACTTGAAATCAGAGGCCAATGCCTAGAAGCAACTACCTGAAGACTTTTTAGGATTAATTTAATGACCACATACTCAGAAAAGTGGCTTAAATTATTAATGAATGCATATGATATCAAAACCAAATTTAACAGTGACATCTGCTGGTAACAAAGATAATGAAGTAGAAAAAACAAAAAAAAAAGGAGATGGAGAAAGAAAGGGAAGAAAGAAGTATCTTACTGAAGCAACCGATGGTCGGTGAGGAGAGCTGTTTGACACACTCATCCCAAAAATTATAGCAGGAACCTTGGAAACTATAGGAATGTTCTCTATGACTGTTAAAGAATTTAAGCCTCCTAACTGTAAAGAAGCAACAGAAACAAGGTGTTGTGCAGGATTGATATGGCAAAACGAAGTTGAATCATAGATAAAAGAGTGAGCAGGTTACTTTTGCATTAATCTTTAAGAGAACATTTGTAAGAGTTTGCTCGCAAACTTTTAGAGTGGCTAGGCATTGATTGAAAATTCCAGCTTCAAGGGCCTTTCTCTTCCATAGACCTTCATGGTCAAACCATTTTCTCACATTAATCAATGCAGAACTTGATACTGTTGATATAGAACTGAAGAAACGTCTATAAAGATAAAGGATAGTCAAAGAGAACAAACCATATAAATCTCGGCTCATCCTTTGAGGAAGTAGACACAGAATAAAGTAAGGAGGTTGGTGGCTGGAAAATTTTGTATATAATTGTTCAAACATCTTCTCCACTCGAACAAAAGGTGGTGCTTTTATGAACTCACAATTTTCTTCCAAAACCATTTTGGGGGAATCTATGGCCTAAAAAAGTTACAGTAAGATAAGTATACACATGAAAATGAAAAATAAACTATTAATGTAGTGAAATAAATTATAATACAGCAATACTCACCATTCCTCTCATTTGTCCAAGTTTTCTTAGATATTCGCATAGATAGCTAATTTTGAAGCCAGAGGAGAAGTTTACTACTGCCCAGTGTTTGATTTTAGCAGGTTCAAAGAGTTTCTATACAATAATATCTTTTTCTGTGAGAATCAGTTAAATAATGGTTTAATACACATTGAAGTAAAAAGAGGCACCTTACAGGAATAGCTCCAGCTCGCATTTTGGGGAATGAGGTCTTTCCCATTCCAATTCTTAGCTGATTGATAAAAGATTCCAATTTTCAAGTATAGGACATGTCAAAGATCTTTTATTTGTAAAGGACAAGGAAACACACAGGAAAAAATAATTGGGAAAGAGACATGATACCCATGGAACTGGCAGGACACGGCCTTCAACCTGAGTAAAGTGCTTGTTGATTGATATGCCGCAAGAATGAATAAGTGGATCATAGTTATATTTGTTGCTCTTAATTGCCTACAAAACAAAACAATGACAGACACAGAACAGATCCAAAAGAATAAATAATTGTAAGTGAAGTGGGATAAACTTACATCTGTTATGACTTTTATCATTTGATGGGGCCTTAGGCTTGACTTTTCAATCATTGAACGTCTTTGTTGAAGAGAAAATTGCTTTGTATATCTTTGTAAAGGAAGCAGTGAAAAAAGCTGCATCAAATGCATGCAGAAACAGACTTCACAATCCCCTTCAAAAAAATTCTCTTTGTTTTTAAAAGAAAAATGTTACTTACCTCTAGATGGTAATAGGTTGGCTTATTTGGATAACCCACATTGATGCATGGTAAGTCCGCAGATTTTTCTGGCACCATATTATGATGTTCTATAAAGTAATCATATACTGTGATTTGGGTAACACAGTTATCGTCCTTTTTATTGAGCAAGAACCTTAAAAAGGAATTGTCAAGTAAATATATAATATGGTCATAAAACTAACCTTAAGAGAGTTTAAGAAATAAAAAAGTTCTACCTCTGTTGTTTGCAGAATTTCTCATTCAAACCAGTAATTCTGTATTCTATATGAGAGGTTACCACCTTTATTTTCAATTTTTTCAGTGTTCGCTTTGCCTGAAAAAATTTAGACCTGTAAAATGCAAACAAGAATATATGTTGTTTCCCGAAGAGTGAAAGCATAAAATCCACTTACCTTATTCCAATCAATTTGATGGCAATCTCTTACATTTTGGTTGGCAAGAAGAAAATCAATTACCGGCCCAGGTTGTATAGTTGTAGTGTTGGACACACCTGGATGTGATCATGGTTATCAATAACAAGGATAAAACTATCTAAAGATTATTGCTTTCTTTGACATGTAAAGGGTTTGTGGAGTAATTAGCTTACCAAAATTTAGAGATAATCCTCCTTGGGTGGCCTGAAAACTTGAATAAAATCCCCTGCATCCAAATAAACCACCTCCCAAGTTTGTGAAGTTCCTAGGCTCATTTTCAAAGAATCTTTGTCCAAGCAGAAGGCAGCCTCTGAATGGGAAGAGTTCAAAACGTCATAATAAATACAAAAAATCACTTAAGCTACAAATCCACAAAGTTCAGCACTCACTTTCTTGCCACATTATGCCTTAAAATGGTGTTCAGCACAGCCAAAGCTTCATCAAAGTTTCCAGATTCTTGCCAATTTTGGGCATTTGCAATGGTCTGGATTGGGATTTTTAGTGGCGAGACTTATTTCAATTTTGAAATTCCTGCTCTTGGAGGCATGCTTCAGCCTCTTTCTACTACTCCTTTCAGGATCTTCCTCCTCAACGAAGTTGCCATTTTTTTCAACACTGAATACAAGATCAGACATCAGCCAGTCAAACAACAATCAATTAGTATAAATAACATAGTGCAAAGCTGGTGTTATCTTCACCTCTTTGCTGAGACATTGTCCAGCACCACGAAGAACTCCATTTTCTTATGAGGGAGGGATCCAACAGTATACAACCTCTCATTCCCATCATAAGCAAAATGGTTTCCAGCACCTCAGTAGCATAAGTCCCATTAATTCCATCAATTATTCTTCTTTTAATTGCTTTTTTGTTAACTGGGTAGCCATCTTCATGTAGTATTTGAACCTAGCAACAATAAATTCTTTTGGCTTAATTGCACTTTACTCTTTTTATTTTAACAATTTTTACGAGTGAGTCTCCTGTTTTAAAACTCAACGATTTGGTTCTTATATTTTAGTGAATTTGACAATTTTAGTGATATCTTTAGTCAACTTAACGGCATACTAACCTGGCACAAATAAATTTATTTATTTTATTGTTATCATAGTGATGTGACACAGAAAAATTAATTTTTTAATTATTAAATAATTGTTTAAGTATAATTAAGTCATAATTAACATTAACAAAAAAAGTTTTTTATTATTAAATAATTATTTTAAATTTTTTTCCAAAAAATTCAAGCAAATAAAAAATATTTCAAATCAAGTAAAACATGTAAAAAGAAATTTAAGATCATTTCAAATAGTAAAAAAAAATTTAGATTAGATAATCTTATCTGAAATTTTTGATAGAATCTCTTTTAGACTTAATCTGAAAAAATATGAAATTTTTTTTACATGTCTTACTTGATCTGATTTTTTTTTTATTTGCTTGAATTTTGTGAATAAAAATATAAAATAGTTATTTAACAATAAAAAAAAACCCATTTTTTTGTTAACTGTGACTTAATTATGCTTAAATAGTTATTTAACAATTAAAAACTATATTCTCTATGACACATCAGTATGATAACAATAAAAATACTAATTTCTCAATGCTACATCAGTATGTCATTAGGTTGACTATTGGATTAATTAACGGGATGACTAAAACAACCAAACCCACTAAAATATAGGGATTATATTGTTTAATTTTATAATAAGAGGGATTTAACTTGTAGGAATTGTTAAAATAAGAGGTCTAAAATGTAATCAAGTCTTTTTTTTTTCAAATGTGTCATCTAGTCACCTATATATAAAGGTAAACTATATACATATAAAGAAGGAGAAAAATCTTACATTGTAGCAATAGAAATGGCCAGACAAATTGCTAGTTTCAACTTTAAATGATTAGTTAGAAGTGATATTCTCTTTCCTTTAGATCCAGTGCCCCATCTGGGCATTGGTTCAAGTTTTATCCTCACTGTTCTCTTTGCCAGTTGGGAAGTGCATCCCTCTTTTGGTGCAACCTTTGTGAACTCCATGATTTTCTCAATGAGAGCAAGTATGTTGGTTGATTTTATTCAGTTAGTTTTAGACCATATTAGTTACACAGAAATAAAACTAGTGCGAACTGGCATTCAGAAAAGTGTGAAGATTGGAGGCACAACCCTTATATAATGAACGGCATAGATGATTCCTAGTGACACTTAACAGAAACATGAAACTAATATTCGTCTGAGCTTGAGCTTTCTTTATAGAGGACAGTGCGGGTGTGGTTTTTGTGAGGGTGTACTGTTTCCTTTTTGCTTTTCATTTTTACCAAAAAAGATAAAGAAGAAAGAATCACAAACGCATGAGACCTGAGAGGATATATACATAAAAGGAAACACTACATCTACATGCAACGAATTCTAACGCTGAAATTCGTTGACAACTGATCTGCATGATTATTTGACCACAACTCAAGACACAAAGTTGTTACATTGACTCGGTACAAAATTTCAGTTGAAATAGCTGGACTCCTGAAAAATAAACTTTAAGAGCACTGCTATTTCAAACCCAAAAAAGGCAACGAAATCTCATCACAAAGAATGGTAATTACCAACTTACCATTTCACCACACATTATGCCATATCTATTTCTCCACACTCCTCATCATGAAGTTGATTTTGGTTGAAAATTGCATTTTTCAAAGCATGGTTTGCATTCTTCAAACGTTAGTTATTTGGAAGAATACATGAATAATCTACACAGAAAGCCCGCTACCACTTGCTAATTGATATTGGCTTATCCAATATAATCCCAGGATTATTACGTAACCTGCTTCCCATGCCAATGCAATAATGACACGCACGGTGCACTACAGTGCATCTATGTTGAATGTGCAGTAGAGTTCATAGCTTTCACAATAAAATAGAAGAATGCGTCCATCATATCTACATCAATATATACAAATGGATTGCATGAAATGTGATTTACATAAGCACGGTTTCTATTTCCTACCAGCGAACTACACAAAAGTAAAACCAGGAGACCTACGTTGACCAAAAAAAATGGGACCTAATCCTTATCTTCATCCTTTCTGAATTCTGTTTCCAAGTTAAATCCAAACCCAGCATCATCTCCATACAAGTTTGGGTCCAACTGACCAACAAAATCAGTTTCCTGAGCAGCCTTTGTTGGCACCTGAGAAGCAGTGAAGCTGTCCTTTGAACCATCATCAATTTTCTGTTTTTTTAACGGAGACAAGGTCCCCGCAGAGACATCAAGAGGGGGCTCAGACTGAGAAGGATCTTGCTTATCTTTGGATGGTAGTGTCTCCGAGGCACTCAAGGTACATCCTAGTTTCTGCTGTTCCTCTATGATCTTTTGCAAGTATTTACCCTGTGCTTCAATTCTCATTTGTAACTGTCTTTGAACCTGGAATATTATTGAAGTAGAGTAGATCAAAAGCACACATCATAATGTATTTGATACTGAAGATGGAGGGTATCCAAGAACCATACTGTGTGAAATTTAAAATGCAGCATTTATCTTCGTTACATGCAACTCCTAATGCTAGACAGATATTGGTAAATATTCTTCATCGGCAGACTAATGTAGTTGTTATTGAAGGTGCTTGCTTAATTTGTTTTCCATTTCCATTTCCCAACCTTATTGATCCAAATAGCCATCAACCANTAGATCAAAAGCACACATCATAATGTATTTGATACTGAAGATGGAGGGTATCCAAGAACCATACTGTGTGAAATTTAAAATGCAGCATTTATCTTCGTTACATGCAACTCCTAATGCTAGACAGATATTGGTAAATATTCTTCATCGGCAGACTAATGTAGTTGTCATTGAAGGTGCTTGCTTAATTTGTTTTCCATTTCCCAACCTTATTGATCCAAATAGCCATCAACCATAAAACTACCATCCATCCTCTATTAGCTAGATGCTTTAATGAGAACTATTACGAAATTATTGTCTTTCTGTTATTCACTAATCTAAAGCTTTTATCAGCCCTTCCTCATATTTCAATCAATCACCCACCCCATTCCAACCCCTCCACCCCCCCAAAAAAAAAAAAACAAAATTAGAAGCTTTAAGGCATTGAGCTACATAGTCTTTACTACTAGAGAGATCTAGATGTGAGTCTTATGTGCAGTATTACTTAGAAGGCGAGAGATGGGACTCCGAGTGCTTAGAGCCATAGGTGCTTGGAGAAATATGAAGAGAAAAGAGAGTAAGGACAAAATAAGAGAGCATGCAGGCTAAACATGTTCTTTTTCGGCAATTGGAAGACAGAGCAAGGCCAATATACCAAACCTCTAGCTGTTCATGAAGACGTTTCTGAACCTCCATCTGCATTCTCAAAGCATCATTTATTTGCAATCCCCTGAAAACCATGAAGGTTTTGTTTGTATGGAATTTAACTAGTAGAGGCCGTCGAAGGTAACAGACAAAAATAATACATTTAAAGAGATATAAACAACTTTCTAAAAAAAAGGTACCCACGGGGAAGAATCTGTGCCAGAAACGCTGTCTCCAGAATTCTTTTTCTCATCTTTAGAATCTGAAAGTCAAGCAGATGATTTCCACAACTTCAATTTAATATGTTGAATAAAAAAAATGATATTTCCAATCAATTTTTTCATTTTGGGACTGAGGGAAAGCGTGGAAGTATTACGAAATTTGTTTCTTGAAGTACACCCTAAGTTAAAGATAGATGCATCTTTGTACATTCTCCTATTTACTATAAATAGAAGTGTAAGGCGTCAATATTCCCTATGCCTTTTGCTCAGAATTTTTCTCTTCTTTTCTCTTCCTTGCTACCACAGCAAGATCCGAACCCTAGCCTTAGACTAGCCTACAGACTTATTATACAAAGAAACATACACCCTTAGCTAAGGGTGTACACCAAGAAGCATCTTTTCTAATACTTCAACACAACAAATAAAAAAGGCACCTTTACCATCAGCTGAAGATTCAGGCAGGTACTTTGCAAGGCGATACTTCTACATAGAACAATAATGAAGAGAGATTAGAATAAGTTTCAGAAATGTTAAATTGACATTTCATGTCCCAGTACCTAAAATATTAGCCCAAATGAAATACCTGTAAGTGGCTTTTGACGTGATAAATAGTAAGTCCAGGTACACCCATCACTCTCAGAACACCTTTTGGTGTTGCCCCTGTCATGACATAGATGGAATAGCACAGGAGAAAAATCACAATTTTTCCAGGAAATAAGCTAAAGTGATGCAGATCAACAGGCTGAAGAATCAAAGTAACAAAAAGAAAAGGATTAGCACTTGCTAGCATCAAATCAAAACAGAAGGTGAACTATGAGATCGAAACACTTCATTTTTGGACAAAACATTTATGATCAGAATAGTAGCAATAATTCCCATCTTTAATTTCTATATCAGATTAAATATTCCTTTTCTAATCCTATGCCATCCAACATGGTCTTTTCAACTTGTATATCACTAATGCCAATTTTGGCAAGTGTTTACACGAATAATATCCCATAAAGTCACAGGAATTAATTAATCACAACTCAGTTAGAGTTACATGCTCCTTTAGTTATGAGCCAAATTTACAGTAAGTTAACAGCAGGACATATTCTTTAGACAATGGATGGGTAAAAAATAGAAGAACAGACAAAGACTTCTCTTAAAACATTCTCATCCTTACAGGTTTTCCAAGATCACATTTCACTATATACAAGCACTTAAAGTTGGATGTGTATATATTTGATGCACACTAGAAGAAAAAAAAATTCTCTCTCTCTCTCTCTCTCTTAAATGTGTTAATCTCAATACTCAAAAGAAAATACCCACTATCAGGTCCACCAAGTTGTGTAATGGCATCCACGAAGCGGTCATGAAGATCTGATGTCCACCGCAACCGCTGTTTCCCACTTCCCCCAGCAGGAGTGGCATTTTTTACTGCAGATCCAGCCAAAACCCCAACATTTGCAAGTTGTTCACTACTACCTTGAGCTTTATGTGGCACTATGGTTCCCGTTGAAAACTTCTTTGTGTGATACATAGTTATACTGCCTACGCTTGGAAAAGAAAAAAACATAAAAAAGAATTCATTTCCTGTTTTATGTTGCAAGAAGAAACGAAATTCAATCATTAAATTTGATCCACTTTATGGCAAATGTAACAATACTAGTTCACGCCAAACTATACATTTCACATAGAAGCCATATAAAACCGACTTCAAAATGTTACATACTACTATCAACTAAAATCATCAAATTCTGCTGCAACATCTCACTATTTTGCTAAGTTTATGGACACTATATCATCTTGAATACAAATATTACATTTTTATAAGTAAAAAAAATTAAAAAAATAAATAAAAAGAGGAACGGAAAGAACTATGAATGGTTTTACAATCAAAAATGAAAATTCAATAAATAAGCAATCAGAAATCGAATACACCGAAAATTTACCTTGAAAGACTTAAAATTACAGATGCAAATACAATCGGGGAGATTGTTGAGGGTTTAACAGCTCCAAGGCACCCAATAAACAATTACTGGAAGGCCTCAGAGCACTCATTCTTCAACCTAAACGCAAAGTTGAAGCATTCAGAATCAACGACTAGTTGGATTATACGGAGCTCGAATTTGAAAGGTGGGATCGGAAAGAGATGAATTTGAAGAACAGAGAGAGTGGCAGCTCCGCCCCGAAGAGGTAAACGGTGCGTTTTTTGGCGTTGAAAATGGGGTTCCTGGTGCGAGAAACGGAAAGAGCAGGTGAGCTTTTGCCGATAAAAAATGGAATGGAACTTTTGAGGGAAAGGATTGGGATTTGGTATTCGTTGGTGCCTGTGGCGAGCTGCTTTGTCTTTCAGGAAATGATTGGATTTGAGAGAGAGACAGAGAGAACCTCAGCGTTGAACAGACGGCGGCGTTTAAATGGACGTTAGGATATTGGGTCCCACTCCCCACGTATGTGTTCCTCACTCTTTTGTTCTTTCATTGGTTTTTCCCTTTGACATCCAAGCCGTTAACTCTGCTCCAGATTCCAACCAGCTGGACGGTGGTGGTGTAACCATTAAGTTTCAACGATAAAAAATCATTGAGTAAAATTACATTTGTGTTTTGAATGATTCGAGTTTTAATAAAATAATTCTTAAAATATTAATAATTATAAAATAGTTTTGAAAGATTAAATATCCCTAACAAAATAATTCATCATTAGTTATGTCTGTTAACATATGATAAAATTATTTACGTGTCACTGTTAATTATTTATATGACATTTTAAGTTATCCCTGTAATATGTGACATGAATTATAAAATCAAAGAAAAAGAAAAAAAGGCACAAACAGGAAAACGGTGTCGTTTCTTTTCTTTCTCATCCATACTTTAGAAAGTGCCCTTTCTCTGGGAATAAAAAAAGTCACATAGTCGCATTTGCACTCTGTGGTACCACAAATTTTAGAGTGAGCCTTCCAATCTGACTGCACTGCATATTTCTTTGAACACTTATCGCATTTCCACATCTTCTCGCCGTGTTTTCTCCATAAATGCTTCTTTATCCCAGTGAGATCACCCAAAACTCTGGAGGGATCATGATGGACACATGTTGGCTCCGGACAGACATAAACTCTCTTTCTCACCTAAGCTTCCATGGCAGATTGTGACCTCGTCGATGAAGCTGAAGATTTTGATCCCTCTAAAATCCTTTGTTGCAAATTTCACGTATGAATCGGTTTGTGGCCAAAAGGGCCTTCGGAGACAGAGCAATCACCTAGGCGCCTGGATTTGAATAATCGCATAAAACAAAGAATCAATAAGAAATCACGAGAGAGGGAAAAAAGAAAACTTAGTAGATATGGTTGATTCATTCCTACCTGGCATTCCTGGAAGGTTTCTCTTTTTCTTGGCAGTGGACTTTTGAGGTACTGTCTGATTGCCAGAGGAAGAGACGCTAGCTTCCCCTGAAGCTGTGGAAGAGTTATCTAAATCAACCGGCATGGGAACCTAAAATTTCTCCAGGGTTTCTTCGAAATCAATATACCTAACCAAGAAGGAAAATCTTGGGGCATTTACCCTTTGAATTGTAAAGCAACTTTTTTGGAATAAAGTTTAATTTTTCTAGTGTTTTTACTCTATTTCAGCTTCTCTCACTCTCCGATCCTATATTTATCAGTCAAGCTGCAATTTTTTTCCCTCCTTTCTCGCATTTACACCAGCTTTGATGGGTCTCTGACCAAAATTCACATTAGCCAAAGTACTCAAATGATTGAACCCAATAGGCCAATACCTTAAATAAAGGGCCGCGTCTAGAGTACAAATGGGGGAAAATGGGTAGTGGTGCAAATGACACTCAATTGTCATTGGATCATCCACATGGCCTAATCAATGGCTCTGATGTTTTGACCAGTTACTTGGTTATCAGGTCTTTTTAATAATAACATAATAGTTAAATATTTTTGTTAAATTATAGATTGACCCATTTTTTTCTCAAGAAACTGAAACCCAGGTCTCATCGTTCTGTGAACAACAGGGTGTGAACAGAGGACCTGTTCAGTGTCGAAAAAGATGGGGCAATCTTCTCAGCGATTTCAAGAAAATCCAGAAATGGGAGTCAGATATAAAGGTGGAGGCTGAATCGTTCTGGGTGATGAGAAACGATGAAAGGAGAGAAAGGAAGTTGCCAGGTTTCTTTGATAGGGAGGTGTTCAATGTGTTAGACGGAAAGGTATCTACGGCTGCGGCTTTTCCCTTGGCACGGATCAAAACGACATCAAGAGCAAAGAATGTTGATGGAGAAGATGATGATGGTGAACATGAGGAGGAGGCTGAGACCATTGTTGACAGTGAGAAAAAGGGTTGGACTTGGAGCACAGAGGACAAGAAAATAAGGTATTTGAAATTATTTTCACAAGTTAAAAAATGTAGCTCATGAAAATTAGTATGCGNTTTTTTATATTTTTTTTACCTAATATATAGATAGAATTTTATTTTCTATCCTTTACACTTGTAGTTAATATGAATATAACTTTGATTTTAATTTTTGTTATACTATTATTATAATTTTTTTTTGTAATAAAAATTAAATAGTATAATATTTTTTATAATAAAAATTAATAATTTTTATGAATATTTAAGTATTTTGAGATATGATTCATAGGTAACAATAAGTTAATATTAGGTATTTTATCTTATAAAAAAAATAAGTGTTTTGATTAAAAAATAATTTTTTTTTAGTTTTAGTCAATAAAATATGCTATAATGCTCATGATAATATATTGAAAATTGCTATATAAAATCTGTATATGTTTGACTGTTTCTTTAATAAAAAATTTATATTATGCTTGTACGTATATTTTAACTTTTAATTTCCATCACTTATAGTGCTAACTATGCTCACATGTTGTATTTGGGTTTATAATTGTGCAAAACTTCTTTTAAGATAATAATTTTGTCAATTTCCATTTTCAGATTAATTAAGTAATATTTTTTTTAGGTGTATAATAAATGTCTTTAATTTAAACTAAGTTAATCAAATATTGAGTTTTAGATTAAAGGGGTTTACTTAGTGTTAATTTTAGGTTTCTCCCAATAAATTCAAAGCCAATATCATATTGAAACTCGGATTGCCACCCTAATCTATGATAGTACGCAGATGAAACTCACTAGAATAATTCATGTCCTAATTTAGATGTTTGATTTTAATGATAATTAAGCTTTAGCTGTTAACTTACTTGCAGCCTTATAATTAGTGGTTGGACCTATTTAAGTTAGTTATTTAGTTATCCTCTAATTGTTGGATATTTTATTGCAGAGATTTTATTTTTAAATCTTATTGAGATTGGATTGAGTGGAATTATATGACAAGATAAATTAACTACCTTAGTGTGGAAAATTTATGTATGAAATAAGCTTATTTTATGGTTTAAACTCAATTTGACTAATTAATTAAATAAGTGAAGCTGAGTTTTTATTTTTTTCACCCTTAGATAGAAGAAGTTAGAACTAATTAATTGTCATGTATGAATAAGCCAAATCGGCTACTCATAGTCTGGGTTATCTTTCATACCTTAAAAATAATGCTGATACACAATGTTTAATTAGGTTAAAGAAATAATATATAATATTTGTTCATTTGGTTAAACAAAGAATCTCATCACACAATTTATTTTGGCACATCAATGTATGTCAATGAAAAAAAATTGAACAATTAATACATCATAAATGTAATTAATTAAATTAATGTTGAAGCAAGAAATCTAGAGTAATTAATTTGCAGCAAAAATTTACTTAAACCATTCCTTAATATGTGCAGCAGCTTTGGGTTGGGGGCATCTGAGGAGGCCGATATAGGATTCCAAGTGATGAACGCAGGAAGGATTTTGAACATTGAAGAAATCAAGCATGAGTTGAAGACCAACATGAGCATAACAGCAACAACTCCATGGGAAAAACCTGCCAACCAAAGCCCTAAAATTTTCATTGAACACAACCCCAGGTAACTTGGTAATAGGGTCCTTGGCATTCACTATTCTAAGCACTTTGACCCCCAATTCTTCACACCGTTTCTTGAACCCTACGTTACCAACTCTTGGGCCTCCAAATGAGAAAACAGTAACAGGAACCTCACATTGTTTACTCGACATTCCAAGCTCAGCTATGTCATAAGCTAGCAAGAGAGCTAGTGCACTCCCCATGCTATGACCTGATATGGTTATGCTAACATGTTCCTTCTTGTATTTGTTTAGCAACCGCGACACCTCTGAAAGGAGCTGTTCGCGGCAGCTTCTAAGCCCAAACCTGGCAGAGCTCTCGCCGGAGGTGTACAAGGAGAGAAACCCAGATGCCACCTTCACATGAGGACGTGGATCATGAGGGTCAAACATTGCTGGGGTAAGTGAGCTCATCAAGTTTGCAATCCATTCCGGATTGGTAACTGTTCCTCTGAAACTTATCACTATGTCTCTCCGGCCACTCCTCCGAACAGACTCGCCTCTCGAAACGGCCACGTATCCAATCCATCTATGGCCACAAGAAGAAGAAGAAGAAGAAGAAGAGCTTTGGATAGGGAAGTTGATATTAGGGGTGGCATAGATGTACTTGGTGACTTGATACCCAGAATTTGGGATGCCTACCTCTCTCAGCATATTCTTCTTGGCGTATTTGCAGTTCAAGTAACGTTTGGAGTTGGGGTTGAGATCGAAGGCCTTGTAACAAGCACTGACAAGCTCGCCATAACGAATGATCTCTTGGCGGAGAAGTGGGTGCAAGGGGTCTAAAAGGTCTTGCCAGTTATTGCACCCTTGAACCTCTCTCCAAAAATTACATAATAAAGCACTTGAATTTGCTACAACTGAGTGCCTAGAGAGACACAACATTTGTTTTCTCTTGGGCAATGAAAGCTGCCCAAAAGAATGAGACCTTGGAATAAAGCTTTCTAACAATGTTATGTGCCTCATGTTAATACTAGTACTAGTACTGCTTGGAAAATTAGGCATTGGGAGAGGGAAGCCCAATTTGTGGGGAAAACCAGATAGCTAATGGGGTTTTATATTGGACACGGCATCATGGTGAAGAGGCATGCAAACTCAGAAGCTCTTGTTGCGTGTTTTGCGAGTACTTGACATGACAGAATAGATTTTCAAAATTCTATATATAGAAGGTGTATGTGGAAAATCAAATGCATAGGCTGCAGATGACTTGACTTATTCTTAAACAGTTACACTCTAATGAGAAACACTTGACCTGTACGGTTCTTTGCATCTACGAAGCAAAGGCACACGTTCCTTCCCATGCAATTTGCATATTGTTTTTTATGCTATTCTTTTTTATTAAATCTGTTCACGCGTTCTTTTTGCTCCTAATTGTTCGGGATTGGAAGTGAAGAGGAAATGATGATACAGGAGGTGTTGGACTCTAAACTAATTGTGTTTAGTTGCCTTAATTTTAAAACTCAAACTAACATTAAGTTTCACGTGCACTTTAACATATGTAAAAAAATTGTAGCTAGTTTGAGTAGTGGGAGCATGGTTGCTGCCTTGCTGCCTTGTTAGTTCTTTTTTCTATTAGGTTGACTTCAAAGTTCAAATGCATTTCTTCCAAATTGGGTGGTTTTTCTTTTCATTCTTTAAAAGGGCTGATCCTAAAAATACCAACACAAGGAAACATCAAAACACCAAAACGACAACACAAGAAAACATCAGCCAGACAGCAAAACAAGTCACTCTGGCCAATCTGAAACTCATACCCCTCTGCTTAATCAGCAATGCGAGCTCTGCAGCCTGTTTTGCTGATCTGGGGTTGCATTGTGACTGAAGAAAGAAAACTATGTAGAAGCAAAACGGCACTTATGTGTTGACTTCAAATTATGTGAAAAGTAAAAGACAAAGGGAAAAAAAATGTGTGTGCCTTAGTGTGAAAAAAAAAAGAGAGTAAAATAGTGTGAGTGTGTGTGGACCTGTATGTGGCATGATTGTGTAGTTTTGACAAAAAGTAGTAACATAACGACGGTAGTTTTTCCAACAACACTCAAGGAATAAAATTGAAGAAATAGGAATTAATTATAATTGTATGAAAATATTAACGTTGGGCTTCATAGAATTTATTCTACTTTGCCAATATTAGGCTCAGTGCTCCATATATAACAAATCTATGAGTACCAATTAACCCATTTTCTATTACCCAACAAAAAAAATTCATTTCAAATTTTTAACCATACCAAACATGCATGCTATTATAGTTACAACAAGGTACATAAAGCAAGATCAAAATGCACAACTTTTTTTGTCCCTTTTGTTGAGCCTATTTGCCATTATATTATATATACCCTACCCACTTGATTTTAGGGGTGTACAAAACCAACTGAACCGAGCTCAAACCGATGAGAACCGATTTGAGTCGGTTCAAAATTTACTAAAATCGACTAGTTCGGTTCCAAAAAATTCTGAAATGAAGAAAGCCGAACCAGTTTTTTAAATATATTTTAAATTTATGATCAGAACATTAAACATAGTTAACTGTGGGAGCCTATTGGACTATTTTTTCTTTACAAATTCTATTAAACCAGGTTCGAATCTCACCATCCCCATTTCTTTTTTTTGTTTCATTTTTTTCTCTTTCCTCCTCGCCTCCTCGTTTCAGAAATTCCTGGGCATCTTTTTATTTGTTTCAATTTTTTTTTTCTTGCGTCCTCTTCTTTTTTCTGCTACATTACCCCAAAATCCCTAGGCCTCCTCATCTTCTATTCTTTAAAATTGTTTCCTCACAACTCAAAATCCCTATAGACATTCCATTCCTGTTGATCTGGTTGCTGGACACAAAGACAAAGTGATACGACCCGCCATGGTTAGAAAGCACTATAAATTGATGAAGGATGCAGGCGTGGTTGTATCATATAATGAGTTTGAATATGCCCATCTGGACTTCACCTTCTCCCACCGTGAAGAGCTCTTGTCATATGTTATCTTGCTGCTTGTGGAGCCCAATCCAAAGCATAAAGTCAATCAGAAGGCCGCAAGGTTGAAGAAGAAAGGACCGGTTAGCAGCTAGTGAGGGGAATAGTCTGTATTGTCCTCTGCTTTGTATTATGCATGAACCGAACCGACTTGAACTAATAATTTTCAATTCGGTTAATGAACTGAATATTACATTTTCATTTTTTTGAACCAAACCCGTTGGTTCGGTTCATAAAAATATCACTGAATCGAACCAAACCAATTTACACCCCTACTTGATTTCACCACTGTAAGTAGAGCACAACATGAAAGCTATATAATTTTTTTGACACTTCGCTTTCAGATAGTGAATATATACTTCAACGGTTCCACCTCTAATCTTCATCGTAAAGAGTTCTATTACTTTCAAATTGGATAATTGAAGTATATAATAAATAATAAATAAAATGATTTCATTTTATTGATGGCCTATTTCAAAGAAAAAAATATTTTCATCGATTTTTAAATTTATTAAAATGAGTTACTTTAAGAATTTGGGTTGGGCTTGTGGGCAAGAAATTGAAATCCGGCCCAATATGTTCCCACCATCTTCTCTATTCTCGAGTCTCGACTCTAGTTCCTGTCTGTACCTGCTTCCCCAGCTCCTCCCCAACTGCGAAGTTCGAAGAAGAACCCTTGTCGCGGCAACTATATTCTTCATCAACCAGGTCAAAAAATCGCAGCCGAGCATAAGCTAGCTCTGCCGTGAGTATACACTCATCTCAAGTGCTACAACTTCTATCTGCTTGAACATGTCGTCCTTGAGGAAAGCCATTCCCCGACCGGCTCACAAAGAGCGCGCACAACCGTGAGTCTCCAAAATCCCCTGTTTGTTTTCCCCAAATATAAATGATTCGTTGGCACTTGGTTTGTTTGATTTTACTGGGTTTGTTAATTCCATTAGGTCCACGAGGAAAAAATTTGGCCTTCTTGAAAAGCACAAAGACTATGTCATCCGTGCAAAAGCATACCACAAGAAAGAGGAGACTTTACAGGTACAATTTTTTTCCAAGTTCTGATTTTGTATGACCTATGTTTTTGTATTAATGCTTGTGTTGTTTGTCTGTTGTATTTGCTTTACAGAAACTTAGGGAAAAAGCGGCATTCAGAAACCCGGATGAGTTTTACTTCAAGATGACCAGAACCAAAACCGTTGATGGAGTTCATAGACCAGAGTAGGCATATTTTGCTCCTTTTAATTTTTCTGTGGGCAGGTTCAGAATTCGTTTATGTATTATTTTTCTAATTGAATTGAGTTGATAACTTTTTTGATGTAGGAGTGAAGCAAACAAATACACCCAAGAAGAGCTTATGTTAATGAAGACCCAAGATATTGGATATGTTCTTCAAAAAGCTCAGAGTGAGAGAAAGGTGGATACACGCATTAGATTACTCTATTTTTTTTATTGGGACTTATACAAAATTCTCGAGTAGGTTTTTATATGAACACTTTGATGTTTCATGCAGAAAATTGAAAAGCTAACTGCCACGCTGCACTCTGTTGATAATCAACCATCAAACGGGCATGTTTACTTTGCTGAGGACAGGTTTGAGCATTCTAAGCTCATTTCTATAACAAGTTAACAACCACTCACAACTAGACGAGTTGATTATTGCTTTTATACTACAATGGCTATATTTGATCCTCAGATCAGATACATCCTTCTATGTAATTTTCCAGTTTGCATTATTAGCTATAGTTTGGCTTAAACCGAGAGTGGGAGATGATGTTGTTTAACGTGGTCACAGGACATGACAAATGTACAACTATTGAATTATTATATGAAAGAAAAGGATAAAAGATTGACTACTCTAGTTATTCAACAGTCTTATGAAAATTATTATGAGAATATTGTGACCAGATAAATGGGTAGGCAGGGATAGCTTAATCTGGTGTGTAACTTCCTTGATACTTGTCTTTGGTGAGATAGAAGCAGCCAGCAGGTTAGCATAGCATGTGGTATGGGGAATTTGACCTAAGAAAGCTCTTTCTTACTCATTCTTCCACTCCTTATTAATAAAACCTCATTCTTTATTAGGAAAAAGAAAGGAGGAGGATTATTTCAATATTGGAGAAGATAATGTTTTGGAAAGAAATAAATGTTGCTAAGTGAAAGTTCATACTTGGATTAGGAGTAAGAGGAGGTCTAGTATTCTCTGTCTTTTTCTACCACATCTAAATTAAGTTTCTGGGATAAGAATTTATGATTCTCCTCAATGGACATTTAGCAGACATTTCACAAATACTTATAGACACATCTGTCTGTAATTTGTGTCGAAGCTCTTTACTTTGGATTCTTGTCTTAGTCTATTGACATGCTATGGTACTTGAGCGATTCCAAGCACTGATTTTTGTTAAATGCTAGGTTTACATTTATCGAAATTATGCTAGAAAAGAACTGTTTGTGTTGCTATAGTACTGAATTGATGTTGTGATTATTCTATAGAATAAGGAATACTTTTAATGTGTACATTACAAGAAAATCTTTAGATACAGGTGTCTGCATCCATTGATGGAGATCCTGGTATCAACATGGATTGAGTCTCTTTACAAGTGCAATAATGGTATTCTTTAATATACGGAGAATAGCAGCATACACGGTGAATTATTTTGTGTATGTTGATATTGCTTGGATACAAAGGAATTGGAGTGCAGTTATCAATCTTCAATTGCTGATATATTCACCTAGTTAGGCTTCAAATTGGTGTACCAATGCTATTAGAGATGCAATCATGTGAAAAGAATCCTTTTTTGGATTAAGTTTGTTGCACTGGAATGTCCTTTTTTAATGTTCTATACATTGACTATTTTTAGAGTTCTTCCTCTTCTCCATTCCCCCTTTCATCTTTGTCGTGTTTTATAATGTGTGTATAATCTTTAAATTCTTTTATGCAATGCGATGACTTTTTTTTTTTTGATCCACTCCCCATATTTATGCAGGCAAGAGGCTAAAGAAATAGAATTACAATATCCGAGAAGTGAATTTTCACCTGCTTCTAATGATATTCCTGCTGACATTAAGAGGTACAACGTTGCATTTGGTTTGATAGAACATAGATCGATTCCCTTCTCATTCTTCCTGACCAATTGATCATTGTGAGTTTAAACATTTTGTTGTACTGGGTTCACCATTGAAGCTTTTAGGCATTTTTCCTACAATGTTCTCTGTAATGCCATTTTAAATTGTTACTTGTGTTAACTTTTAGCAGTATTGTCAGTATATTTTAATGTGTTAGTTGAGTCTTGGCATTATTATCTGGAAATGATTGACCTGCAGTCTGCATAATTAAGTCTGAAAAGGATGTTTAGCATAATTTGGACAAAGAACATACAGATACTTTTTTTCTCCCCGGGGCCTTGTGGAATATTAATTAAAGATTGTTAAAAAATTAGCATTTTATCTTTGCACTCAATGGCAACTACTCATTCAAACACAAGGGTTGGGGATGAGATCATGAGTGTCAACAAAATACACAAGAAGAATAGGGTTTTGAAAACTGAAATTTTATTTCACAAGCAACAAATGATAATATTGTTGGTTTAACAATGAGTTGCTGTTACATTCTCTGCTACGGAGCCAACTTGAAAACCCCCATGTTGGAATACTTCTCAGAAGAAGTCAACTCGTTTAAAATGTATTGACTGTTATGAGATCTATTGCTTACTCTATGTTTTCATCATTACTTCCACTTGTTCTTTCTTGTCCTGATTTCTGGCAGCTTATTAGATTGTTAGTAAGGTATTACTTTCATACGCAGGAAAATTGCTAGATCCTACAGTGAATTGGAAGCAAGGAAGACTAGGCTCGGCCAACTGGAGAAAATCTACATGGATATGTCAATGAAGAAGGAATTGCAGGTATTGACATTTTGAAACATCTAACAAATTTGTTGGGTTTTACATGAACAATGCTCTGAGAAGACTACTCTGTTGATGAACAGAAAAAAGGGCGGAAGCGCAAACTCCGTGAAGATGAGATTGTCTGTGCAACTTCCAAACCGGTGTACAAGTGGCGGGCTGAAAGAAAGCGATGAAAGAGATTTAGCATCTTCCCTAATCATTTCATCCGTAATCTATTATAACAATCAAGTATGGGTTGGAACCTGAGTTGGAAACAGAGAACTTGGATCTCAAACTGCGGAATTGAATGATGTCTTACATGAAGCTAGTCAAGCGAGATCACTATATTGTAGGGTGTATATTACAGTTTTGATCGCTGCGGCTTTTTGTGTATGGGAATTCATTGACATTGCAAGCAAAAATCTTTACTTTGTCGATTGTCCTTTTAAAAACATGTTCTGTAACTATTGTAGCCAAGGTTTACTAGTAGACTTACTACAGGGTTCTGTTTATGCTCTGTAATTCATCTTTTTGAGGTTTACGACTACAATGAATTCATGGTTCAATTTTTTTTTTTATGCACAAGGTATAAATGTATTGTTTTTAATTTTGAATCACCCCTCCTCTCTCTCTCTCTCTCTCTACTCCATACATGTCAAGATCCACTATGATTTAGCTCATTCAAAGAAAACTTTATTGGGATAACACAAGTTTCCTGTACTGTATATGTATGACACTAGAATCCAATTTAATCGTCAGTATCACCTTGATCTGAAATCAATTGTACTTGCATCATCCCAAGAATCTAGTAGAAATATATTCTGCAATCGCCATGCTTGAAGTTAAACCAGGTGACTCAATTCCAAAAAGATTAATAAGACCAGGTACCCCATGGATGTCTTCCCCCTGCATAAATGAAACAACAAGTATGCCACAGTTGTCAATATTCAGAAACTAAAGTAAAAGACTAATTTTGCAGCTCTACTATACTCCTTGCAATGTTTTAAAGAACAATAGAGCAAGGAGAGACTCGTCCAAAAACAAACGTTGTGGAGTAGAAATTGAGGTTGATGTACAGTTATACACAGATGTAAATGAAAGCATTATGCAGATAGCACTACTGTTCTAACAACAGACATCTCTATTAGCAAATCATGGGATTCACACTTCAGGTTGTCAATAGAAAGGTAGAGCTGCAAGACAAGAGTGTGAGAAATAACCTGTATTACAAAATCAACAGGTGGCTGACGTGGTCCTGAAAGTTTAGGTCGAATCCCAGAATATCCTGGTTCTAAAGATCCATCCTTAAGATTTGGGTAGTACTTTCTTATCTCTGAGTAAAACCGCTCAGCACGATTTGCAGATACTGAATAATCAAACCTGGGAAAATTGTTTACTTAAGTCTCTCATCAACATCAAACATATTATCTTTCTAAACGCATATTTGGGAAGCATGTCATAAGAAATGAAAGAAAAAGGGGGGAAATTAATCAAATTCCTTTCTACATCAAGTGCCTGATACACTTAATTGTATGCCCAAATCATATGTTTAATGCATTAGGACAATACAAAGATGTTAAGTCTAAAATCTATGATAAGCAATTTGAATTTTAACATACCATCAAAGTACAACAAGAAACCTAAAAATTATAACTAAATAAATGAAAGTGGAATACAATATTATGAAGACTCAAGTTTCAGAGCCAACACTGACACAAACAACTAGTAATTTGCAGGGTAAATCCAATCTGTAACAGAGACAAATTTTACTAATAGAACAATAATTTATGTAGACTGAACTGAAACCTACATTAGCCCTTCTGTGTAATGAGTGGCTACAAGAATTAAATAAAGGTCCATGCAACCATTTTCGTTACAAGACCAAAAGACAGCCATGTATCACGATAAATAGCCAGGACATGCAAAAATGACAAGATATTGAAAGAAGTGGAAAGCATGCACATGAGAGGGTAACAGGAAATACTTATTCTGAAAACTTGAGATATCATCAATGCTGTCAATCCATTCAACATCTGGACCAAACTTGACCTGACCATTCAAGTCCAGAGTAACATGCACTCCAATGCCACCATCCTCTGGTATAGGATATATCAAATGTTTGAAAGGGGAGACTTTAGTATTAGATAATGTGAAATAGCAACCACGTGAATAATAGGCAGGAGGAATAACTCCTCTATGTAGACCACTAAATCTCTTTGCAAGGGCAGGGGCACTTAAGCCTGCAGAGTTCACAAGAAGATTAGGAATAAGTACAAGCTCAGGGTGCAAAATTGAGCTCCCATTCCATTCTTGAAGACCTTTAGTTTCGGATATTTGGAGACAAATCTGATCTCCTTCAAGATGGCCACCAATGACAGTCGAATTGTAGGAGAAAGTAGTTCTATGGTTTTCAGCCTCCCCCTGGACAGACATGGGATTTGTATTCCTGTCAATGTACAATTATGGCTCCAATAGAGAAAACTGATAAATTATAATAATTGAATGCATAATTGATACAATAAAACCAAATTTGGACATGTCTTAATCCAGATTTATAACTCAGTAAAGAAAGCTAGAAATGCATACCACTAAAGACATCATTAGAGAATGGGAATCAATGATCCCTGTAAGAGGTGATAGTATCGCTTTCACGCATTGCAATTCAGGTTCCATTCTCATGGCCTCAAGGCTATCCATCATCCTCAAGCCATTAACTCCATTTTGAACCCCGTAATTCATTATATCATTCAACTTCGGAATCTCTGAAGATTGAGTAGCAACTATAAGTTTACCAATTTGTTTATGAGGAATATCATGTCTGTAGCAGTATTCATATAACATATTTCTTCCTCTTACACAAAAAATTGCCTGCAAAACAGACTCAATTACATTCTACACACAAAAAAAGAAGAAAAAAAAAACCCAATTTTATGTTAAAATGGCAACAATATGATTAACTTTGTTTTTCCCTTAAGTTCACTTTCCAATCAGATGCTGAGCATATCACATCCATACAGCAGTAAGAATCAGCTAGTAACAACAAAAAAGTAACTCAAAATGATTTGTGTGGTGACTTAAAACGATCTTATCCCACATCCATGAACAAAATTCCTTAACTGAACTTGTATTACCCCAAAAATTTTGAGAATAATAAAAATAGAAAATTGATATCCTTTACTGACCTTGAAAGAGTTGCGAGGGTAATAGATTCCGGCATGAATGACTTCACTGTTTCGAGAACTGGTGCCGGTACCCAAGGTGGGAGCAGATTCTATGACCAACACCTCTCTGCCTTTGATTGCTAGTGCTCTCGCCACTGCAATTCCCACTACACCCGCCCCTATCACTACGCAATCCACTTTCTCCTTTGGGACCGAAGCTCCTCTATCCGATTCCAATTGGGTGCTCCCGCTCATGCTTCTCATCCAATTGCCTGCTAAATACTTCCATTTTATATGTATCTCATCACTTTCTGATGACACAACTCCTTCAAGGTTCCTTCTTAACATTTGAAGCGACTTCTTCAACATTCTCTATCTCTTTGCTATCAATTTCCCAGTCCCAAGCAAGCACACCACCATTAACGTCAACACTTCCTCACATTTGTTTTTTTCTGTTTCGCCAATAATGGTGTATGTAGTATGTATCATGTAATACTTATTCTTCTTAAAAATAAAAGTTAAAATATACTGAAAGTTGTTATAATTTAGAGAAATTTTAAATTAAGTTTTTATAAAAAAAAAATTCTTTTTTAGAATTTTTAGAATTTAAAATTTTTTTAATTAAATTCTCATAATGACTCTCAATTATAATTTAATTAATTTAATACTAACATAATAAATAACTTATATATGTGATAATAAAAAATAAAAAAAAAATTAACGTGATCACGAAAAATTTTCATTATCTTTTCTCTTCTGCTCTTTTCTTTCTAGCTTCTTCTTCCCTTCTCCCTCTACTTAGAAGAAGAATGAAAGCGCTTGAGTTAGGGTTTCAGGAACTTTAGGATTGAGGGAACTACGTGAATTCAAGGTTTACTGATGTTATGTTAGACAAGAGTGGCTTGCATGTGATAGGCGGATAAGGAACCAGTTAGGTGACTATTTGACCTTTTGTTTTATTTCAGATAAAGCTATATGATCATTGCCTACTCCAGAGAGGTGCCATTCAATCTTATGAAGGGCATGTCAATTCCCATACTCGTATACAGCTTGGGGTTGATCCAGCTGAGAGATTTGTTATGGCAGGTGGATGCTATTTCATTGATTCCATATATTTAGCATCCTATATGTTTGAAAATTCTAACATGGTCATCTTAGGTGAAGAGGATTGCAAACTACGGCTATGGAGTATTAAGTCTAGTGAACTGCTTTTCGAGGATAAGCTCTCTGATTCAGTTCTCTCTACTGTGTGCTATCGGAGATATAAAAGTACTGACAATGATATGCTCTTGGCCTTTCTCCTTTAAATATATAATATCTTTTTGTTGAAAAGTACTTTTATACATGGTTTTATTGGTTGCCATTTTAAATTTATGCTGTTTGGCTGTATGGGCCTTACAGCAGACACGAAAGATGACTACAAGCATAACAATAGCCTGGGTGCGTGGCTTGGATCACAAGAAGGACTATTTTACATGCACTGGCTATGAGTAAGAATGATCGTGCAGCAAAGTACTTGCAGCTGCGCTTGGCTTATCTTGAACTCTGATGACTAAAAGTCTGGTTATTCTCCTTGAAAGCTGTAGGAAAGCACAAGTGCTGAGGACAAACATGCTGTTGAAGTTCACAGAGCAGAAGACTCTATCCATACCAAACTTTTGATGCCATGGCAATCTGCAGTGATAGCAGTGCATGACAATATGGTGATGAAGGATTAGTCAAGCCATTATTGCTTCCATTCTCCTTACAAACAGAGAGAGAGAGACAAGAAGAAGAGGAAAGATGATCAAGTAGCAATTTTTGTGCTATTTGGATGTCACATTAATTTTTTTTATTGTCACATAAACAAGTCATTTGTCATATTAACANATTAACATTAAATTAACGAAATTATAAATGGAAATGACGCCAGGGATCTAGTTAAAAAACTTTAAAACTATAAAAAGCCCACAAAGAAAAAAAAAACTATAAAAATCTGATTTAAAATTCGTCAAAACTAAAAAAACATATAGTACATTTTAACCAAAATAAAATAGAAATATATTTTTTCAACAAAAATCAAAGGCCCAATTATCATCCTATATTATTTTTTAAATAGTGTTTAAAAAAAACAGAATTTTAGCTTCTAATTGACTTTTTATAATAATAAATAATTATCACTGACGAATGACTATACCTTACCCCTGAATATATCAAAAGGGCATCTATTTCTTTCACAAGTATTAAGAAAGGATAATATTTCATAGCATGGATGCAAGTGAAACAATTAGATGACCTGTTGGGGGCTTCCGAATACTCCGCCAGATGAAACAGAGGGTTTCGTGCATCTCATCAGCATGCAAGATAACATAGCTCTCCATACAAAATAAAGTTCAAGCAAGTAAATGAAATCATAACTCATTCAATAGTAGATTAAACCTGCCCAAAATGGTGAACAATTCCAAGTTTTCAACTCAAAAAAGTCCACAATCATATCAACCCCTGCTTCCAAAGAGGACAAAAGGGAAGTATGAATATGCCTCAGTATTATATCATCCCTCTAGTTGTCTAGGATAGTTTTCCATAATTCACATTAAAGAATCAGAATTTAAGGTCGATATGTTGTAGGAAATCATCGATGGATAACCTTGCCATGTGCAAAATTAAGGCATCAGCAACTATAGATGCAGCAACAATCTCTATTGAATCAAGACTTAGACTGACAAGTGCTACTCGGCAGCAATGGAGAAATAGGTGACGTGATAAGTTCCTTACAGATGCAAAATCAAATCCAACAACAAACTTACTAATCGAAAAGTAAACAACTTAACCCACCACAAAAAATGCAATCCCCTCAAAATCACAAATAAATCTGCATGCCGCAGAGCAATTACAGTATATAGAAACTGCCTCGGTTGACTCGAAAAAAGATAGACAATCAAAAGATGTGTCAGCAATGGAAGCTAAACACCAAGGGAATGTCTTTAGAGCAAAGGTGTCTAGCTAAAACAAATCTCTCTTGCGATATCCTGCATCGCGTTCGTGTGCCTCCCATGACGGTCTACTCTGGCCAGCAATGTCCCCCTTGATAAATCCTTCTATTGGTTTCATAACAAAGAAGTACTGTTGACAGGCAAATAAGAGAAATATATTACTACCGTCTCTGTCAATATAAAGAGCAAAGAAGATGAGCATCAAAATTCAAAAGCTTACTTGGAGCGCAAATATGAGAGGAATCCATAATTTCCCTCTTTCATTCGGATTTGGCCCTTCAATCAACTTCTTGTCAACATGGATAGAAGCATGTTTGTTCAATGCGATTTCTGTGATTGTTTGGACTAAATGAGGAATCCAAGCTGTCCCATTTGGAAGAACCTGTCACCAAAAAGCACACTTCCTCTCAATCATCTCAAGCCAAAGTAAAAGATCAATCAACTAAAGTATGATATAACAGTGCCATGAGGCAAAGGTCTAACCTTTTCATCGCTTTCATTCTTGTGGCATCTCCCACTGTTCTCAACCAAAACAACAGGAATACTAGAAGCCTAGGAGATGAACAAAGCAAAATTAAGAAAATGAAATTTGTGTGTTTGCAAAGCAAATTAATAGCTATTCTCAACATGAATAGTCAAAGAAAGGAAACACAAGCAGGACAGCATAATTTTTCTTTCTGATGAAATTTTTTATTAAAAATAGCAAAACAGGAAAAATATTTTATCCAAGATGATGATAAAAATAGAAAAGCAATCTCATCTATACAATATTCCCTCCAAACCTCTGTACTATCAAAGAAACCCTGGGCTAAGCACAAAGACAATCCTATCCCATAATAAATCTATGGACAAAGATTTCTCCAAGAAAATAAAAGCATTTCGCTCCAACCAAATGCACCAAAACAGCACAACTACGTAAAAATTAGCCCCTCTTTACTCCTATCAAAACCTTTAGAGCTGATCCATATAAACTGCCCTAAATTATATGGCACACTCAGGTTCGCCCAAAAACTTAGAGAGTCTACAGCATATAGAAGAGCTTGCCGGGAATGTAAAAAGCCAAGACAATTTAATTACTGGAAGAAATTAATACAACTATAAACTAATAGAAGAAGAAGAAGAAAAAATATCCACACCCAGTATCTAGGCTATGCTATAAGTTGGCCAAATGTCCTAAAACAGGCAAGGCTATATAGACCCAACTAAACAGATTCCTAGGTGAGTGAATCCCTTTGAAAAACACAAAATCAAGTATTCAACTAAATGGTTAATGTTTGTCTTTCCCCATTCAAAGCTCATAGTTTCAAGAGCTGAAGTCCAAACACTTCAATTTCTGATGGTTTCACCAATTGGAGTTCTCACAGTTTTGACAATTTGCAACACATTTGAAGGATAAGAATGAATTTCAGAACTCAATTCGTGAAAATGGAGAAAAGAAACTTACCAGAGAAGCGTCTTTCTTTATCCGGGCACCCGATCTAACAACTTTCAGGAGAGCCTCTGATCTTTTTGAGAAGAATTCATCATAAGGCAATCCATCTGGTGGTGAGAACTGAGCATGTGTGAGCGCTATTAGAGCCTTGTTCCATATTTCTTTTCCAAAAGTATTTGTTATTGCTTTAGCAACCAATTTATCCAAGTCGTCCACTCTATATGCATCCAAACGGTCCACGTAAAGCAGAACATCGATGGTCTTGTTAAGAAGGAAACTACTCAAACAAACCCAGATCCAAACCAAAGAAAAGAAAAGGGTAAGGAGAACGGTCCATAAATTTATTCAAATAAGACACATAAACATGTTTTACAAGTGAAGTCTTAAAAGTATGCTAAAGCTAAACATACCGTTTTATTAGCTCAAGTGCAATATCATTGACATATCCGCCTTCTATGAGACCAGGAGTGTCAATGATGTTTAATGTGAATCCTGCTCTTGTTCTTGACACCATCACAGGTCTTGGTCCTTCCGACTTTTTAGGAATAAATTTTTTTAACCAATATATAAATATAACATCCAACTAGAAAATACCCAGTAGACCATCAAAAGAAAGTATAACATACCGTAAAAGGACTAATAGAGACAACTCTTTCCCCAATAAAGGAGTTCACAGTTGAAGATTTTCCAACACCACCTTTTCCCATCACAAGTATTGTCAAAGTGTTCACATTCTACACAGAAATAAATAGAAAATTAGAGAACAGAGAAACTTCTTTTAAAAATAAACTTTCAGGAAATAAAAGTATTTAATCACACATAAATATGCATTCTTTAAATATCATGCTTGTGTAGGTGTGCAAGTGTCTGCATGAGCAATTTGTGCTTGTGAGTGCATCAAGTTGAGGGAGAAAATAGAACCTCCAGTTTTAGTTTTCCCAAAAGTTCAAGCAGTTTTGTCTGCGTGGCAGGTGCGAATGTATTGATTCCTGCCCATTCACGGATTATTTGGGAAGCCATAGATAGATGTTACTTTAACACAGAAAAGCTGTTGGAATAAGAGAAACAGAATCATAGAATCAGTAAATATTCCATATTACAGGCTCTATCAAAACGTCTAAGTGATATGTAAATCTAACTAATCAACAGGATACCACAAATGTACTGACAAGACCAAAGATATTGTAGACTCCATATAGTTACGAAATTGCCACACAGCAATCTACCTTTACAAATGTGATATGTGATAAGGTCTCCTCATTAAGAAGGTGGTGTAAAAACTAATGACAGTCAACTCTCTCTCTCTCTCAGAGCAAATAGTCACAGTTAGCACCACTAGAGGAAAGCAAACCTGACAATTCTTGCGTTGAAGGTCTAAAACCCAGATAAGAATTGTGCAAAATTACCCAAAATCCCTAGTTTGGAAGCTAAGAAAATGGCGGAAAAACATCAAAGCGAAGTCCCAGAAGAGGGTGTTCTGAAATATATTTTCAATGAAACATGAATTGAAAGAATTTACCAAGGTTAAAAGGGAAATGAGTTACCTGAAGAGACTTGCTAAGTTTCGATGATTGACGATAAGGTATTGTAGGTAAAGCACCGCTCTTATCCGTCTATGCAAGCATTTTGGCGGGGGAGGCCGTCCTCGACTCTTGGCCCTTTTGGATAGTCCTCCTCCGTATCCAAACCCCAAAGAAACCCAGATTAAAATCCTTAAAACCTCTGCACGTGCAAAGCACGTGTGAATGCCCTCTTATCATGTTTTGGTGTTAAAATTGAACCAAATTAAGGAATTAACTATTTGAATTAGATGGTTCATAAGTTATTTCCATTTAGGTCCTGTTTGGATAGCATAGCTTACAGCTTATTAGAGCTTTTCTACTAATATAAGTGCTTTTATGTAAAAAAAAAAAAGAGTGTTTGGATCAACTTATATAAATAGCTTATTAATTTTTAAAAGACTCTTTTTAACTTATTTTATGAAGCTATTTTTTTAAGCTTTTTAGAAAAGCCGTGTGCGAAAGCTATTTCGAGACATGACCGGCAAGTTCTTTTGTAAATTTACTGGCAATTCTATCCCTATGACCTTTCATATTAAACCACAGGAAAATGCATTTTTAAATTCAATTGAAGTCCGTAATATAAAATTATAACAACAATTGTGATAGATGTACCATTCCTCAAATCAGTAGATGACAAATTTATTTAAGATAGAGCCTAGCCTCAAACCAAGTTAATTATGAACACCTCAATTACATCCTGAGAAATTTTCTTTCACATACATTATTTTTTTTTCCATTTTATTTTTTTAATTATGACTCTAAATTTAAATAAAAAATTACTAAATTCTAAAAATAATTTTAATATCCTTCAACTATAATAATATTTTTTAATTATTTTGTTGATAAAGAAAGTTTTCTTGTTTTTAGGCTAATTCATCTGAATATAGGCGTTTTCCAAATTAAAATGGCCCACATAGCCGAAAAGTCCAACTACCAACGAGGTAGAGAACACTGTAGCAATACCCTTTGATATATCAGAAACGTGGATAAAGCCAACAGTGAGGTCACTTTTCCAATTTGTCTCACATGGGAAAGGGCACGTCAAGGGCTCGAGCTGAGTAACCATTTCCACAACATAAACCCCAGGAGAAGAAGAAGAAGATAGACTACACTGCAATAAAACACAACGAGGGTCGCAGAAGATAACCGTGCAGAGAGATGAGAGTGCAAACAGAGAGAAGGGAGTCGATGATGGCAAACCCAAGAAGAATCGTGTATATAAACAGCGCCAGTTCCGATAACCCATTCCAAATCCGACCCTCTTATCTCGCCTCTATAATACAGTTTTTCCAGAAGCCTCACTCTCTCCCTTTCCTTCTCAGCATTTTCCTTTTCCTCACTTGGATCTCTATTCGATTTCAGCGCCCTTCCCAATTCCCACCCAATTACATGCCCACGTCCACCGATGGGGAATGGAGCACAGAGGGTGATATGAAGGCCAATTTGGTTAGGTTCAGCTCTGGGATTCCTTCCCAAATTGCAAAAGACAAGCGGGGCTGGTTGCTCAATCCCGTTTCTATTGCCCTCGCTTCTGGCGTTTCAGGTGAATTCTTCAATGATTGTTTTGTTGTTGCAATGATTCTTTCTATGATTGTCAGATTTTGGGTTTGCTTTGTTTATTCCCAAAAGCTATGGTAGTTCTATGTGATGCATCTGGTACTGAAGTAAGAATTTTAGTTTTTCTTTTTAACGCCAGGGAGAGGGGGTTTTGTTTCCCAGTAAGCTCCAATTCCGTGCTCTTAGGTAAATGGGCAGGGGAAAGAAAGGTAAATTTTGTGGGAATTCAGATGACAAGAGGAAAACATTACTTTCTTGTGTTTTATCCTCAAGTTGTAGCATTTAGTAGAGATTCAAGCTTCTTTGCAGGTGGAGCTGTTACCTGTGCTTCAGTTCATGTTGGAGAAATACGACCTGGCAGATCAAGAGGAAATCACAGACACCATGATACTAACGAGACATTTGTCATTTGGGGTGCTACTACAAAATTTAGGGTAAGCTCCGGTATTGGTCTTTTGTGATGCATAGGATGCTAAATGACTGGGTTTCTTTTTTACAAGATGCTGTGTAAGTAATGGATACAAAAAATGGATTGATGCTGTGTAAGTAATGGATACAAAAAATGGATTGAGAAATGGCTTACTAGCTAAAAGGCTTGCATAGGCACGTATGTGATACTGCTCTAAAGATGATAAACTTTGCATTCTGTTTTTCAATTCCTGTTCTTTTCTTTATAGCAGATAGTCTTTAGATATTAGCTCTATATTAGTCTCTTTGTTAAACAACTAATCGTGAATGCTTGTTTTTTGCATTTTAAGTTTTAAGTAGTATTGTAAAACAGAAAGATTTACACTTGCTATCTGGTTACTCCTCTTGTTGTTTATTTTTATATTTGGTTACTTGGTCGAGGGTAGCAGGGTGTGGATGGTAAAGGAATTCCTATTTGTGTTGCTTGCTGTCTATAGATTAGTATTCTGTAACCAGTTGCAATCGCAATTTACAGTAATCTTAGATGAAAGGTGGTGGGGGGAAAGATACTATCATTTCATTTCTTTATGGTGGGACATCATTGCATCTAAGAATTACACTGGGATAAGGAATTCCTTCTGCTCAACTTGGCACTCTTGACTGAGCAAAGGCTATCTGGTACTCGTGTAATGTAGAAAGAGAGAGAGTGGGGGGGGAGGCTATTTTCCAAATTAAAACAACATAGACAAAAAACTTTTGAGTTGAGATTGCGCGTGTGAAGGCTATTTTTTTATGTATATATTTCTTATTAATGACTTGCAATTATTTGCAGTTGGAGAACAGCAAGGTAGATAATGGTTATGCGGAGGTAATTGTTGGCGCAGATGAGATTGCTGTTGCTGCCAGCCCCAGTGGTACAGCCCACGCATTAGTGAACACAGATCCGACTCGGACTACATTCTTTATAGGATGCCAAGACAGTATAATAAACTACAATGGCTCACGTTCTGACTTTAATGTTTGGAAAGATCTTTAAGGTGTTGCTCTTCTGATTTCCTTGGCACGTTCCTCTTGATGAAATCTGACATATATATGAGCCTATTGATTCATGGTATGAGAATTTGTTAGGCATCTATGTACAGAAGGGTTCCTTAGTTGCAATGTACAATGTCACTTGGTGTATTTCTCTTTTTATTTTGAAAAGAAAGTAAAGAAGGAACAAAAGGAAATATAGTTTCTGTCCATACTCCATAGTCTATTACAAGAAAATATTCTTGTACACAAATTACATAGGGTTATCAAATACATAGTTGAAAGATTTATGTTGAGGAGAATTTTTCACTGCTGTTACTTTTCTCATGGACGGTTGTGTACTGTCATTATCCTCTAGTGGAGATGAACTATGTGGGTGTTAGTATCTTGCCCAAAGGAGAAGATAAAAGAGGTTTTCTTAATCAACTATACAATATATTAAGTTAGGTTTTTCGGTGGTTTTACTTACTAACCATCGAAATTAGTCAATTATATATGTTTTGTTTTCTATTAGCTGTTCTGGGGCTGATTTCTTTCCATGGATGGAACTGAAGTCAGCAAGTAGAGGATAAAAGAACCACGATTTCTTGGTTATATGAATTTAATTTATTTTTATGCTTCTAATTTATGTTGACTGAATTGCCAACCTTCTATTTGTTTCTAAATTTCTTTCTCAGCATCCCACTTACCCAATGAATTTTTATTTTTTTTGGTACATTACCAATTTCAGAGGAGGGGAATTGGGTAAAGGGAAGGGGATTGAAGGGAAAAAAGAAATTATCTTTTCTAAGTTCAAACCCAAATTTGCATGGGTTTTTTTTTTTTTGTTACTTGAAATTAGAATTTGAAATTTATAAAGTCATAATATTTAAGATAATTTTCCACTTTGGGATATCTTCTTGGGAATTTATTTGTTTATTGCTTTTCACTTTCAATTCTAATCGATAAACAAATGTCATATTCTCCCCTTTACGTATTCATGTCATGGTCACAATTCTTTTCTCTCTTATGAAAGACGATATGCCTTAAAAGGGACTAATTAAGCTAAATCACTATATTAAACTAATAGAAAACTATTTTCCTGTAAGTGTACTCGCTCTATTCTTTTCTGCTTTTTCTTTTCTTTCTTCTACTTCAACTAATTGTGCATTGCACGGATTTGTAACTAGTGATAATTAATATCCTACTCATCTCAATTTTTTTTTTTTTTTTTTTTTTTTTTNAACTGTATGAGGTTTGCTTGTACGCAAGGCCGTTTTAAAGGCACAGAAGTCACTCGGCTTCCTGCCCAGAAAAATTTTATTTTTGGCAATTTACAATCTTGAAGCAAAAGATACTTGACAAAGCTTATCCAAGCTTCGAGTTAGCCTGGAACTATCTGGAGTTATGATGTCATTAATAGACAAACCACTGCTGCTGCTTTTATATCTTTCTATAGATAATTTGCGAGTGTTGGATGTTTTGGAGTTTACAACCAAACTACCTAGCTCTAGCTAATATGTATTTGTACCTTGGCGAAAAGGACAAGAAAAAGAATTAAAAAAATATATCTTGGTTTGTGAAATGAGAATTAATTGTTGTTGAAGATGCTTTAATATCCTAAAATAGAGTTCCCTCGCTTGAAAGCCAATTAAAATGACTCAGAAGGTTGCTTGTATGATATTGGAAGCGAAAGAAGGTCCTCATGGAGAGGATCTATAAATTAAGCTGAAACATTGGAGGAGTCAAGCATCTGTGAAATAATAACACATTGAGAAATCTTTCAAATTTACAATATCATTCATCGAGTGCCTACAAATGGAAGGGGGAAAGAAGAGGCTTGCTGTTTTGGTTGGGTGCAACTACCCCAATACAGCTAATGAGTTGCATGGGTGCATCAACGATGTGTTGGCCATGAGGGACATGTTGGTGAAGAGGTTTGGATTTGAAGAGAGCTACATTGAGTTGCTTACTGATAAAGAAGGGTCTGATGAATCAGCAATGCCCACAGGAGCTAACATCAAGCACGCACTTGCTCGCATGGTGGAGAAAGCTGAAGCGGGGGATGTGCTCTATTTTCACTATAGTGGTCATGGAACTAGGATTCCTTCAATGATACCTGGCCATCCCTTCCGCGAAGATGAAGCAATTGTGCCTTGTGATTTCAATCTTATTACTGGTTTGTATAATTAACCTCCCTCTCTTCAATTATATTCACACTATTCACTTTCACTTCATTCAGCACCTAAACTTTGATGACTTCAATTATAGATTCAAGCCCTTTCAGTAACTTGAAAAATAAAAAATTAATAAACTTAAGGACATTGCATAATTTATATGAATTGACATCATTGTTTGATGCATATATATATATGTGTAGATTTGGACTTCCGGCACTTCGTGAACCAGCTGCCAAAGGGAGCAAGCCTTACAATTCTTTCAGACTCGTGCCACAGTGGTGGCCTCATTGACAAAGAGAAGGAACAAATTGGTCCTTGTTTAGGCACTGATGACAAAAATGGCCCATTGAAACTAAGTTATAGCCCCAAGAGCATCCCCTTTGAGTCCATTCTGCAACACCTCTCATCCTTAACAAAAATCAACACCACAGACATTGGCACCCATTTGTTAGAGTTCTTCGGATCCCAGGCCAGTTTGAGGTTCCGGCTTCCGCTTCCGGAGCTCGATGATTTGTTGAATTCACTGAGTTTGAGGCCCGATGAGGGGATTCTTTTGAGTGGATGCCAAGCTAATGAAACTTCTGCAGACATGAACCCATTGATGACTGGTGGCAAGGCATATGGAGCATTCAGTAACGCAGTTCAGCTGGTGTTAAAGGACAATCCAGCTCCCTTAACCAATAAACACCTTGTCATCATGGCCAGGAAAATCCTCCAACAACAAGGATTTCAGCAACATCCTTGCCTCTATTGCAGTGATGACAATGCTAATGCTACCTTCTTGCTCCAATCTCACAGCTCTAGTTCATTATGACTTGCTTTTTGTGATTGTGGGAAGATCAGTTTCTTGTTCAACTCATATATATACATCTCAACGTCAACAAATTAAGTCCTTCATTTAATCATTGATTGAAATGTAAAATAAAAGTGAAACTTGTGCAAAACTTATCTACAGAATTGATATATTGTTGTTATGCCTCATGTCTGTTATACTCTTTTTTTGTATTTTCATTATTTAACAAATATTTGTTCTAGCGCCTTTTGAGTTTTGACCGCTATAGTTCAAGTATATATCATTATCAATCACAAACTTGGAACTCCAGCAGCAAACATAGTTTGGTTAAAAATTCATGACTTCATGCTGAATTTGGCAACTATGTATTAAATGATTATAAGTTTTAATTTTCTCGTGACATATAAATTAAGAAATTTTAATTTTAATTTTTTATAAAGAGAGATTCGAACACTTAATATCTTGTAAACTATTTAATTTTTTTATCATTAAACTACATTTAATATATATCTTATAAATTAATTTTTTAATAAAATAGAAAATAGGACACAGTGAAAATGAAACAAATAATTTTCAAATGAATCAATCATCAACCTTTGACCGATCGAAACTGGGGATTAGGGGAATTGACCAAAAGTTTTGGCAGGATCAAATGAGTCGCTGAGAGAAGAGTAGAAAGTAAGCAAATTAAAGAGTGTTGGAAACTTGGAATTGAGTCTCATTCGTTGGCATTTGAGCAAAATACATAGATATATGTTTTACTCTATAGAGATTATGATTCATTCATTCGAAGTTTGCGAAGGCAAATTCATTCGTATTTGTCTGCAAATTAAGGCACTCCAAACACTCTAGTTCTCTGCACCATTTCCAAGAGACATATGGAGCATACGGTGTCCCTAGCAGCTATTACAAGAAAATTGTACCTCCTTATCATAGATAACGGCAAACCATGATCCCATTAACCACACACTACGCGACATTGAGCTGTACTACATTGAATCATTGACGATGTCCCACACCACACATTGAGCTACACTTGGACATCATCTTCCTAACTGCTAGTTTTGGATCGTGGGCTTGCCTGCTTCTCTGAAGACACAAATATAGCATATATATATAGGCTCCTCTCTCCTGCGAGGGTATAACATATAGGAGCCAGGAGCACCTAGCTATGACTTTAAAAAAGCTCTAGTGTTTACCTTCACCGACCCTAGTTTTAGGTACCAAAATGCATATCACAATGTATTTAAATTAGAGATGAATTCTGTCACCCATAACTAATTATACCAGATTGCATATTAATACGTGTATTGTAAGCTTGCCATCAAATAGTAATTAGTAGTTACAGCCCCAAAAGACAAGAAATGTGGTTGTCCTCCCTCTGCTGAAAAAGAGCTCCAAAAAAGAAAAGCTGTAGTTTCTTGGATAGGTGTCAATGTGTCATGCATGGTGTTTGTGGATGAGAACGATGTTTCAGGCTTTCAGCACCCTCAACTAAGCAAGCTTCTGAATGTTTCACTGCCCGAGAAAAGTATGAGGCCACAGAATAGGTAAATGCTAATGGTAGAGAGAACAAACAACGTTTCCGGTGTGACTTTTGCTTGATTTTAAGTATACGTATAAATGGAAACAATATCAGCTGGTTTAAAAAAACCAACATTTTTGTGTAGCATGTAACCAAAAATAAAAAACCAACATTTTCAACTCTTAATGTTAATTTACAAGTATTAATTAGAAGCAATTACAATATGAAAACATATCATGATATTCAGTTATGCATGGAAAATAATGAGGAGAGATATTCTATTATCTGGACCACCCAAGGCCCTGGCAGTTGACACAAACGATCAATGACTTTAATCTTTATCTTTTCTTTCTTACTTTTTCGCTGATAGTCTCGGTGACTTTAGATCTAAGCTATGCATAAAAATCATGGAATAAACAAAAGTGCACATGGAGATTAATTACATTCTTTATATAGTGAGATTGTTATCTTCCTATGTCTGGTCCTGAAAAGGACAAAACTTCGCATGTTAAGATCCAACTTTTACTTTGATAAAACCAAATAGATTAAAAGGCAAAACCAACGTTTTACTACTCAAAAAGTACAATTATTATAATATACCAATTAAAGATGCAACAGCTCTATTGTTACCAATAAGTGAGAAGAATTTTTGTGTATCAAATAGAAGAAAACTCAACAAGTTTTCATTATGAGTCTCATGCATAGTTCGATGAAATGCCACAGTCGTTCGTGGCCGTCCTTAATTTTACGTGTCTCTCATTGTTACTCTTTCCTTTTCAGGTGCGCTACTCAATACTCATCCACATCTCGTGTCGCTGCCATCCATCAAATGCTTACTACAAAATCATGTTCTGCCAGAAGAAAGTAAACCACACTCATGACGATTTCGAAAATCATTTACTCTCACCACATTCATTTAATTTAATCTTCCAAAGTAAATCTTAACTGTCAAATTTTTACCATCTCATAAAACAAAAACAAAAAAAGTGAATAATGAGGATTCCACGTGCAATTTGCTTTGGTTTGGCTTACATTCTTTTCCTTTGCTTTCTTACTTTCCACCTCCCAATGTCCCTCCATTAATAACCGTTATCAACTTATCCTTCACTCTAAACCCCAAGGTCACCTACCAACCAAAAAAAAAAAAAAAAGTGATTGCTTTTCTTTCTCTTTCTCTCATTCACACCATCCACACGCAGACACAAACGCACATTCTCTCTGAGAGTGATGAAGAGACAAACGAGCGCGGTGTCATCGTCTTCGCGCCGAGAAAATGCGCCGGAAAAAATTCACGCTAAGACCGTCGGCTGCATGTCCGGCATTATCCACCTCGTCTGCAAATCCCATAGTCCTCGAAGATTCCTCACCTTTGGTTCGTTTTCTATATCTTTTCTGACTCCTGATTTTCAGACGCCTTTAAAATTTGTTTGGTTACTGAGAAAGTGCTTCGACTTTGAATTGAATAGCATTATTTGCCATTTTGTATTCATTTTCAGGAAAGAAGCAGATTAAGAATGAGAGCTCCTTCCCTGCAAAGCCTGAAAAGCTGTCAAACAATTGTTCGAAGCATGAAGGAGAAAAAGAAAACCCGAAAGAGGAGAAAACTAGTGCTGGAAATATCTCGAGATTGTCCAGCGAAATACCGAGGAGTCCAACGTTGCCGGCGGAGATTCGTCGGTCAAATCCTCTGGTCAAACCACCCGAGAGTTTCCGGACTCCGCCGGCCCTGCTGGTGAGGATGATGGGGCTTGACGATAGCCCCGCGGTGGCGACGGCGCCGGAATCGGTTGCCGCGAAGCGACAGAAGCTGTTGGGAGCGTTGCAGAAATGCGACGAGGATCTGAAGGCGCTGAAGAAGATCATCGAGGCCGTACGATCAGCGGAGCCGGAGGTGGACCAGTTACGGACACCTCCGCCGGTGATTTCCAGAAGTTTTGGAGAAAAAATCAGAACGGCTCCTGAGATGACTTGTTCGGAGTTTAAAGGCGAGCAGCAGCAGCCGAGTCCAGTGTCTGTGCTTGACGAGTTCACTCGGTCGCCTCTGAGTCCGATCAGCTACTATGGACGGCATTCAAATGGTACGTTAATTGCTTCTTCCATTAACGCTCACAGTTCATCACCTTTATTATTATTATCTTTAAATGCTGTGTTCTTTAGAACTTAGAAGTCTTAACTTTAAGATTTTCCATAAATATTCTATGAAGCTAAAGTTTACTGCAAGTTATTAATACGGAAATGACAAGCATGACCAAAAGCTTCACAAATTCGTAAGCTGTGTTCCTTCCCATTAGTTTCTCGTGAAAATATAATTAAGTATGACACTATATTGCTTCAATGATCAGTAAAATGTGTGTATCAGTTTTCTTGTTTTTTTCTGAGAGAACTGTGTATAAGTTAAGTTGCAACAAATTATATCAGCCGTTTATTTAATTTTAATTTGTTTAGAAGTAATCGATTTTTTTTTGCTAATTAATTAAGTAATCAGGTTTCCTCTCAAAAAAAAAAAAAGTAATCAGGTTTATAATATATGCCTTTTTCACTCTTTAATATTTCTGATTATGCTAATTTAAATTTCTAATTATAATTGAATTCTGCATGAATGAAACATATTTTCAAACTGATCAAAATTAAATTGACTGCTAGTCTGCTTCTCAAGAGTATTTTTTAAAAAAAAAAAAAAAAAAAACCAATATATAATGATCTTATTGTTTCAGGTTTTTTTAATGAATTAGATAACAAGCGCTAATTTTTCTTATTCCATGCTACATATTTGCTATGAACTTTTCATGTTTTATAGAATGTATTTAGATAGAAAAACTTTTAAAAACACCTTATTTAGTCAAAATTAGAGTTTTGTTATAAGCCCAAAAATAAAGCTTATACAACTTTTTGATTTTGTATTAAAAAAAAATTTAATTTTGGACAAAATGTTTCTACATCCATAATTTGGGATCAAGAAAATATTTGTCTTTTCTTAACCTTATTAATTTCATGGGACAACCTCTTTCCGTTCTCCCCGCCCTTCTTATTGTTGAGATGATACATCAGCACTCAAGTAATCTTCATAATGAAAAAAAAAACACTCAAGTCAGGTAGGGGATGACTAAAGAGGAGAAAGAATTAGGCAAAACCACATGGGTGAAAATAAACTCGTCGTTTTTTTCTTTTTGTGATGTTGGATTATCAAGAATGATTATATCTTTTTACATAGTAAAACTATTTTAGTTTGCATTATCAGTTTATAACAAACAAACAAACAAAAAAAAACTGCCTTTTGAATTGCACATTTTATGTATATTTTCTTGGAATCTACCGAAAATCTAAAATATTTGAAAGAAACAACCCCAACTAGTTAAATCTTTTTTTTTTAGGATTCCAAGTTTACAATCATAACATTCTTGTGTTCCACACCATATCATAACCATTCTAGTGGGGGACAAATTAATTTCCTCTTGCACTATGCAATTATAATTGCACCCAATATAACAAAAAGTGACTTACAGGCAGCTGTTAAAAAAATGAAAAACAAGGAGGAATCAATAAATCCACTCTAATTTTTGTTAAAATTTCTATTCCTTTATCCATCTTTTATGTTTCTTACTATCCATTAGGTAAAGAACTAATTATTTGCTAGCTGTACCGTTGTGTGTGGAAGAGGTGACCACGATTATACTCGAGAATTTCATGAAACGGTCAAAAAGATATTCAAAAGAAAAAGAGAGGGGATGAGAGAGAATGAACTAAAGAAGGTAGACAGTAGACACTCAACTTTAGGACTTTACTGGTACTGTGCACATGATCACTTTTACAGGGTTCTGGTAATTTCGACCACGTCCCACTAAGCTTTAGCTGCTTCCCTGCAATAGCACAGCAAGATTCTGGTGGCCAGGTACCATCATGCGTGTGGCTTTAAGAAGCCATTGCCTGTGCTCAATAGTTTTTATCATTATGTTCAGCCACAAACAAAAATAGTGATTAAATGACTAATAGACAGAGAGAGTTTATTTAATTGCTTACTTCTTTATTTTAAGTACATCAACTTAATCATGGGTCTTTATATATGAGTCATTAATAGTATACAGTTCATAATTTCTTTTGCATTCTAAGGTTTATTTTCAAATTATAGTTTTCATTATTTATATATATAGTCAGCATAATGAAGGTGGTCCAAAATAAGTTTTGTAGTACAAAGAAGTATTGGCTACATGTTACAGTGAAAACTATAATTTCTAATTAACCAGCTCTATGCCCTTAATAGTTCAACTATTTCAAGATATATATACATCTATCGTATTGAATTCTATATTTTACGTGTACATTAATTATATTGGCAGAAGTAAATTGATTAGAAATAAGGTTATTATGTGCCATATGGATAATTAACAATATTATGAATCGTATGTTTTTATGCACAGGGCGAATGCAACCGCAACAGAAGCAACAATTACAGAAGAAGCCAGGAGAGGAAGAATTAAGCAATACGTATTTCTATGACAGAATGGCAAGTGAGTTGGCACATGCGAAAGGCAAGGAGGAAGAGTCAGCTATGTGGAGCAGCAAAGCCATGATAGAGAGCGTAGAAGAAGTTTGTAGAGATATTGCATGGGGAGAGAAGCGAGAGATTGGAAGAATAGGGTTGGCTTTGCAGGATTATATTTGCAGGGATTTGATTGAAGAGATTGTTAGAGAATTCGGATGTTGTTACTTGTACACTCTGCCCTTTGACGCTTGTAAGAGAAGACTATGCTTCTAATATTTGTTCAACTTAGTCTCTTCATTTTGCTTTGTTTATCTTTATTTTTTTTTCTTTTTTTCTTCTTTTGGTTTTGGGGTATCTTAATTAAACTTTCACTTCAATTGCCATTATAAATTGGCTTTAATTTTATATTATAAAGGAAAAGAAGACAACTTTAAAGTTTAAAGATATAATTTTGTATCATTGAACAAGAAAAAACTTGAACAAAAATAAATGCTATAATTAATATTGCACATAAAACACTACTATATCAACCAAAATATTTCACCGACTGGGTAAAGGATAGTTTAAACGGCAGGGGTTTGAGTCTAGAATAAACAATACCAAACTGATACGGATTTAAGTTACGGAATAGTGATAATAATTTCACTAGTTTGCCAGAAATGCTGTGCTTTATTAAATCTCTTTCTTTATGTAAAACAAATAATAATATGGACTTACATTTATCATTATTTAGTAAGTGAACCTAATCAATACGTCATTGATATTTTTTTCAGTTAAATTATACGAACAAATTTCTTTTACAAAATGGAAAAATGAACGCAGTTGAAGAAATTTAAATGCAGGAATCTAGGTTGCTAAGTATAAGCTAATGGTTATAGTTGTAAGTTGGCGTTGTGCTCAAGTCTCGTTGCCCCTTTGTGCCTATCTTCACTTGACATACACATCATTCGGTGAACAATTTCAGCATTAGATTTCGATACATTTATGAGGATGGAGCTTGGCACAGTGGTGCCACTCGTGGCTTTAAGGGCAAATTTATAGCAATAATGTTATTTAAGAAATTATTTACGGTATTAAATTAATTTTAAAAATATTTACTAAAATTGATCTTTTTTTCTCTTCTGACTAATGTTGGGAAGCCAACAAAACGTATATGCATTTTTTTGGCTTTCCAATGTTAGTTAACACCTCTTTCTAAAGTCTTTCCCTCTCACGCCTTCATCTTTCTTTGGTCTTTCACTCTCTCATTCCCTCCCGCCATTTCCCTTCCATTTCCCTCCCTCCAAACGTGCAATTATTGTTCAACCAAATGCTGCTGGTGCTGGGATTGGGTGGCAATGATGGCCTGCCCCATAAACTAAACAAATGCTAGGTGGCGACTAAAATTATAAAATAAAGCTGCACCACAGTTTTAATGTTTTTAAAATCCAAATGCATATATATATATATATGCTCCATACCACAAAACCATTTGTTATTGCTAATGCTTTTGTAATCAACAAGTTCCTATATTCCAGCAACAATTTTATAATAACAGATTTTAGATTTGTTGTCATCATTTTGCCATCCATAGCCTTCCTTTTGCGTTAAGAATTATATATATATATATATTAATGATGGCTTGTTTCGGAACTAGTTTTACATAGCCTTTCATTGCAAGAAAGGTTTCAGAAAAATTTATATGTATGTGCATGAGGATGAAGTTGGGGGAGGGAATGCGAGAGAAATGGCCGGAGATGGGTTAAAGGGTGAGAGGGAAAGGCTAGGGGTATTGACTAATCTTGGGAAGCCAAAAAAATGCATATGCGTTTTCAATTAAAAAAAACACCTATTGAAAACGCACATGCGTTTTATTTGTTTCCCAATATCAGTCAGAAGAAAAAAAAAAAAAAAAAAACAAAAAAGACCTATTTTGATAAATACTTTCAAAATTAACCTAATACCATAAATAATTTCTTAAACAGCATTATTACTGTAAATTTGCCTGGCTTAAGGCCATTACCTCACCCTTCTCCAAAAACCTATACCTTGTCTTATAGCTAGGGATGACCCTCTATCTCAAGAAAAGAAAAACAAAAATATTACAATACAAAACGCTGAGAAAGGGATAGGGAATTTTTCATTGTTTTGGTATACAAAAATTTAAGATGAAGAAAGAATATTTTATTCAAAAGTTAGGGTAAATCATAAATTTTAACGAAAACTTATAATGATATTTATATTATCTACTAAAAAAGAACGATTAGCAGTTGGATAAAATTGCTATCAAAGGGATAAGGATTTGATGGATGGCATATTAATTGGTATGTCTATAAAATAAAGAGGGTTTTTAATAATCTTAATTCAAATTTCAATAAGATTATGATAAATATAAATAATAAATATAGATACAAATTCTTAATAGAAGTGAAAATATGAACATTAGATCTAATCATGTGGCTTGAGTCATGTTACTTAAATCTGAGCCGTACATTTTATTAAAGTTCATCTGAACCATTAAAACACATTAACATTTAATGGTTGAGATAAATTTTAATAAAATATATAACTTAGATCTAAGCAACATAACTTAAGTGACATGATCGGATCCAAAGGAAATACTATTTTAACAAGATATTTTGGTTTAATGATATTGATATTAATAAGTGCTTTATGTGACTGAAACAATAATTTTGGTTTTTATCCAAAGGAAATACTATTTTAACAAGATATTTTTTTTTCGTATTCTATGTTTGAACCTAATCTGTTATCTCTAATCTCTATCACGAAAATTTCTGGCTAAGATGTGGCTTTCTTTTCCAAATGAAATTTCTTGGACAAGAAAATTTGAGTGAGGATTAGAGTCAAAGACAGCTTAGAAGGGCACTTGCGTAATTTGACGAAGGAGCGAAAGATTCGACAAGGCCGCCTGAGAATTGTCCGAGAGGGACGGAGCTGTTGACGTGGCAGTCAACGTGGGCCTCACCTCTCCTCCGCGTCCAAACCGCGTAACCGCGTAAAGCGTTAGCATTTGGCAATAAAATGAAGAGAGAGAAAAAAAATATTAAATTTAAATAAAAACTAATAAAAGGATCACCAAGCCAAGAATTACTCTCCACCAGCAACCATGAATAACTAATCATAGTAAAATTACTGTGTTTTCACAAATTACCAACATTTCACTATATTTACTGCGGTATGTTTCGTTGGAGGCGGAATCCCGTGTGATGATGAGTTTACACAAGAAAGTGATTGATCCGATAATTTTTGACCGTTGATCGTCTTCACTTTCTTTAGGTTATTATGTGGCAAGTCTTCAAGGTGCCTTCTGCAGAACTTCGCCATGTGTATCTCAATTCTTTCTGTGCTGCCTCTGTCTTCTTTCTTTACCCTTTTCCCTGCACATTTACATTTTTGCCCTTATTCGAGTAGTGATTGGTGGGGGACTTCAGATATTTAACGCAAAGATAGAGAACCTTTATCTAGCAGGCTTGTTGTCTAAAATACCCCTGCTATTTTAACAAATTAAAATTGAGGCCAAAAAATATAGTCAACGCTAATTGGCTAAGACATTTTTTATTAAAATAAATAAATAAAGGTTAAAATATTTTAGATAACAATGTTATTTTTTCTTTTGAGTTACAAATAATCGTATTGTTATGGTTGATGTTCATGTTATAATATAATTGTAGATAAGTAATAAAAGAAGCTATTAGGTATAATGTTTAGATAGTATATAAAAAATTATGAATTTAAATTTTTTTATTATCATGTAATTAAAAAAAAGAGTAATAAAAATAATATTACATTAAATAATGAATAGAGGCATTGATACACACATATTTTATAGTAATAGATGCATATCTCAAAAGTATTATATTTTTTTGAGTAATACAATTATAAATTTAATTCATCTAAAATTCGTATTGTCAAGCTTTATTTAATTATGAAAAAATCCTATACCTAGCATTCATTTAAGCAAAGCTCTTATAAATTATAAAACAAAAAACTCCATGATATATTAGAGCTTAAAAGACAAGTTGTTATTATTATTATTATACATGCTTAAATTAGAAGCTCCTAATAAAGTACAAAACAATTATAAAAACTGTAAGGACTTTATGGTCATTTTAGAACTCAATTAATATAGTTGTAAATAAGAAGACATGATTAACTAAAACAAGTAAAGGGCATACTGGTAAAAGAGGAGTGAGTTGAAGGGCATAAGCATAAAAGAGAAATTAAGTCAATTTTTGGTAAAAGAGTGTGCAGACCGCGTCCCGTATTAATTATTTTGATGCCTTGAGCTTCGTATAAAATTGGCAGCTTTTGTCCGAAGATACAAAAACGCTCTGTGATTGTCTCTCTCTTTCTTTCTTCAGAACAGATCAACGTTCCATTTGAAAGAAAGAAAGAGCGATTTCTCTCAATGGCCGATCAACTTACCGATGAACAGATCTCCGAGTTCAAGGAGGCCTTTAGCTTGTTCGATAAGGATGGAGACGGTGAATCTCTCTACTTTTCTCTCCCTCTTTGAATTAATGTTTGTGATTTGAATTTGAACGATTTTTGTAGATCTAGATGTTTTCTGGAGCTGCTTGGCAATCTGGTGCTAGCTTTTGGTTTAAGAAATTAATAGCTAGTAGTTTATCTTAAGAAGCTCTACTGTGATTGTGTTAATTTGGCTGTTTAATTGGAGCTGTTTTGGTGATTTAGATCTAAGATTTTGTGTTTGTTGATAGTTTTTCGATGAACTAGTATTTTTTAATCTATATTTACTGCCTGAAAGCATTCATGTTCTCATTTTCTTTTGGCACTTGGTTGACGAGAAAATTCACATCACAGAAGGGAGAAAATTGAAGGAATTAACATTTATTTCATAATTTCGATACATATCTATTTATGTGAATCATTTAAAAGTTTTTTCTGAGTTTTTTTTTTTTCCTTGAAGAAATGGATTTGAGAAATGAGGTTGAGAAACTTTGTAGATCTTCGCGTGTGTTTAATTTGTCCTGTGCTGATTCAAAATATTGGAAGACAGATAAGAAATTAGGGAGTGTAGTGGGCTTTTCTCAGAAATTAGAAAAGAAAATCTCGATAGGTCTTTTTCATTTGTTCCTTTTTCAATTTTTAATCTATTTAATTTCTGGGCATATAGAATTAACAAAAGGTAAAATAAAATCTGAGTGTATAGAGATGGTGATTGGAAAAAAAGGAATGACTCCTTAAAGTTCAAATTACTTTTGTACTTCTACCTTTTTCCTTCTTTCTTCAAAAAAGGGAGCATACCATTTGATTGTGGGATATAGTTGTTTCTTTTAGTCATAACTCTGGCTTCACATATGATTCAAGGGAATATACAATTAGGGCAAACATAATATGATTTGAGGTACCGCATATGATTTCTGTAAATTGTAGAAGTATTGGACTTTTAACCATAGGTACTAAACTCCAGGCTGCACAAGAAAGCTTTCCTCACTTAATATGTTGACTGATAATAGTTGTCCATGGTTTGTGAGCATGATTGTCTGACTTTGACCCGATGGAGTTGGAAATTGTTGTTAATTGTATATGATCTGGCATTGCAGGTTGCATCACAACCAAAGAGCTTGGGACTGTTATGCGGTCGCTAGGGCAGAACCCCACTGAAGCAGAGCTCCAAGACATGATTAATGAGGTAGATGCCGATGGTAATGGTACCATTGACTTCCCCGAGTTTCTAAACCTCATGGCCAGGAAGATGAAGGATACTGATTCTGAGGAGGAGCTGAAAGAGGCATTCAGAGTCTTTGACAAGGATCAGAATGGGTTCATTTCTGCAGCTGAGCTCCGCCATGTGATGACCAACCTTGGGGAGAAGCTTACTGATGAAGAAGTTGATGAGATGATTCGAGAGGCAGATGTCGATGGTGATGGCCAAATAAACTATGAAGAATTTGTCAAGGTGATGATGGCCAAGTGATCACTCCTCCATCTCCCCCAAAACCTAAATGAAAAATGATAATTAAAAAGAAAAGACACCAAAAAAAAAAAGGGGCAAGGTTGACTATATAATAGTTCTTTCTTCTTAAATTTGCATTTGATGGTTTTGAATTCAACCTTTACAAGATGTAGTGGTAAGCACTGCTGCTAATGGTTGTGGTGGAATGGTGTCTCTTTAGTTTGTCTTGTAACTCTGTCTCAGAAGTTTTAATGGTTATTTCGCTTCATTTACCCCCATTTTTGGTCTCTTGTGAAATGGAGCTGTTCTGAATGATTGAATCATATATATATATATATATATATATATATATATATGTTGATCGAGGAATGAACGTTTATGGATGCGTTCCATTTCTAACTGTGCTTTTCATTGTGCCTATTAAAGTTTTTTTCCCTCTTCAATTTGTCCTTGGAATATTGACACTGGTATGTTGAGCGAGGAGAAAACGAAAATATGAATATCCCAGATATATATCAATATCGTTGCTTGAAGAGTTCGGTGTCTAGTTGGCCGTGACTCCATGGTAATGAATCATAAGTTTAAACCTCAAGATAATAGAGAAGATCTTTTCCTCGTAATCAATGGTCTTCCTTACCTCACCATTTCAAAGGCTGAATTCCATGATTTTTGAGGCCAAGAAAAGCCTAAAAAATGTTCTTTTTCTTTATATATATATTTGGGTGTATTGTACCACTCTCGGTCTAGGATGAATGGGAAGAGGATTTATTCGCCATGTAATATCTCCACGAATAGCCACCTGCATTCAGAAAATTTTGCTCATTGTGTTCAGCGTTAACGTCTGACTATCTCTGTGCCACTGGGGCATTGGGATGTTCCAATCTTCTCTTCTTCTTTTTTTTTGAATTTATAAATGAAAAATATATCAATAAATTTTGAGAAACATGGAAACCTCTGCACGTACAGTTTACGAATATTTCTGTCTTCAGTTTACAAATATGAAGGGCCCAAATATGCACTAGAAGTTGAACAAATTGAAAGGGCCATTGGTGAATAGAGTAAGCTCCCCATGAATGCTTCAAATTTCGATTGCTCCTGTTTCTAATTTGTCTTTTAATATCAGTTTCATCGTCTAGCTTCTTCCCCGTATAACGTAAAGGTGATAATAAGATCAAGCGGAAGGGTGAAAGAAATCTTGCCAAAATAAGATGAAAGCATGGGTCCAATGTCAAATCAAAACCTGCTTGGAACCTAACTACATTAACCAATGAACCATCGATAACTTACCCAAAAATGTTAACAGTTACCCTTTCTTCCAATATTTCTTTGAAGCTTTTGCCAACTAGGGGATTAAAAATTAGGTGTTCGAAAAAAATGTTCAGTACTCTGATTACATCAAATTTTTTAAATTGACATTAAAATTCAATTATTATTGATTTTTACATCAATTTTATATTATAAACAAAGCCATTTGTTGGGAATTTCAAAACCTATTTTTTTTTTTTGGCTAACTGGAAACTTATATCTAATTATTGACTGAATGGTATATTAATCAAATATTAACTAGTGCCTGCAAAATAAACAACTACCAAATATGCAAGTCAGAACAAGAACGGCAAGAGCCCAAGGACAAATAGAAAACAGTTCAATTTCATCCATTATCTCCCCAATAGAAGTAGAAGTACTCATTACAGCAAATGTTGAACCCATCTTCCCACGCGGCCCCACATTTCCATTTCCCCTCTCCCTCTCCCTCTTCTCTCTACCAATTAACAAAACTAAGCAACAAACGAAAAGTTCAATACTTCAATTATTGAACACAAGTTTATTACAATCTTTTCAAACTTTTCTTTCTTGCATCTACTATCTTCTTCTTGTCTGCTTGAGCTTTTGCTAGTACAGTTTCCTTCTTTTGGGGTGCAGCAGAAACTACTGTTGATGCAGTAGTAGACCCATGAACACCAGCTTCGGTTGTAACAACAGTTGTCTGTTCCTGACTGTTTCCTCTACTTGCCGTTGTCGTCGAGGGTGGCAGTGGGGACTGCAATGGCAATGCAGCACCCGATGGTGCATTTTTAACTTCAGCATTAAGAACTGAAGTGTTAGTCTGATCAACATTCAATGCAGTCGTGGATTCAGATATAGCTCCAGTTTTAAATTTGGGCTTTGGTTTCGCATGGATCCCAGTGTAAAGCCTGCATCCAACACATGAAGCTAAGCTAATTGTTCGCTTTCATAAGGGGCAAAATATACAAATCAAAATGTCATCCAAAATCATGATTCAGAAATAAGTAAACTTTAGCTCAAGAAACATTGATTAACCATGCCAATCAAGCCTAGAAACTGCCTGGCTGAACGTGTGCCAATATAGAAGAAGATCTATTAAGGGCTTCTTTCCCTTTTATTTATTTATTTATTTTTGGGGGGGGGGGGTTGGTTGTGGGGAACCCTTTTAGCATAGGTGCTGCAATATTCCATAGCAAAATAGGCTCCAGGACAAGGAACTTTGTAAGCACTCAAAGTTTGATACTAAAATTCCACAATCCCCATACTGGAAATGAATTGATAAAATTTAAAGCATTATTGGCTCAACCTACCTGGCATGTCTAGCATACTCATCATAATTCTCAAGCAGCATTTTGCCAGCTTGTTCGTTTAGAGCTGATTCTGGAAATGGTTCAATCAATAAACACCTAACTACCTGTTAATTACAGGAATCAAAGTTAATAGGAAGGCCAATCATGTAAACTAATCAATGAGATCTAAGATAGCTGTCCTGAATCAGACAATATAAAAGAATGTAGATTTTACTAGCAAGAAAAGCCAAGACACTTACAATAAGAACATGCCGTAACCCAAGACTAGGATTCCAATCCTTTTTTAGCGTGTTGACACAAATCTCTCCATTGGTCGCAATATTTGGATGGAAAATCTTAGTCAAGAAATAACCTACAACATTTGAGTTCAATAGATTCACAAGTTAATGGTGTTGAAAAACACAGAATAGAAGGGAATCTATGGGATTCGTTTAAGAAGCAAAAGATGCTAGCAATACAGGACTATTGGCAAATAAATGCCTTTTGATTAGATAAGCAATAAATCTCATCAAATAGAGAAGTTAGACTCAGTAGAGAACAAAATACAGTTGACATAACACAACCTTTATCTAAAGGAAGAAAATAACTCTGATATAATTATATGATTATGTGTCTGTAACAAAGTATGACAGAACAGAAAACGGTCCATATGACTATATAAACCCACCTTTAGGTGGAGAGTGCGGAAAATCATGAGACAGTAACAACTTCATGCGAAAAACTCCATTCTCATAGGGAGTCCCAGCTGAAAGAAAAAATAACTCCAGTTCAAGCTTGAAGTCCTTACAAATCTAAAAAATTAAATCGAAAACACAAAACTACATGCCTGGCCCTTCAACGTCAGCATATATTGTTGAAAAATCATCATCATTTACCACAACTTTAATGCCCTCGGGAGGGGATTCATCAAGATTTTTCAATTCCTTGGCAAGTTGCTTTATTACATTTGGTGGAAGATTTTCATTAGTGGCCTGAAACAAAGCATATTAAAATGTGACTATAGAAAACCAAATTGAAATAATAATGCCAAACTAATTGCATTCAAATTTGTAAATGACACACTGGCATCAAGACAACATCATCCAGCATTCAGTTTGGTGCAATATGCTCTATATCAGGTTTCCTCCATATACTTTCAAGTCCAGTTGTACAAATCAGCAAAATGATAATTTGGCATGAGTTCAAATTCACCACTATTTCCATAGAAAGAGCTCTGCTACATACATTCAAATATTAATGCTCTGCAAATTCCTAGGCTAATAGTAGTTATTAACATGGTATTCTCATCCAATTCTTCACAAGTACAACTACATCAACAGCTGAACAACTATCGAACACCTAAGAAATATCCAGCCCTAGAAGCACAAGCAAATTTATCTGAAAACAACATATGTGCTAGGCCAAACAATGTAAACCAAGTGGAGCTGCCTACAAGAGTCAGAATCACAGAAGAGTAGTTATGTCACATAAGCCATAGAATGCTTACCATTAGGATAAATGCAACTGCACTCTTATGTTGAGTTCTGTTGCTGAGGATGAATGAGCACTTTATTAAACGATTTATCAACTCAAATCTTCTGGTCAGAGTAAAGAAAATAACCAAGTGCAGCAAAAGGGCCTGCAAAGATATTTCCGATCAAGAATAAGTGAAAAAATATGAATCTGATTCAGAAAAAAGTTCCAATAGGCATAAAGCATAAGCTAGCACGTAGTACAAATGGACAAGGATGTTAACATACTGGAAAAGAACATAACAGAGGGAAAACAAATATTAAGCAGATGGGATGAGATTGAGGAACAGTAAGGATATATTCACATCCCAATTTATCATATCTCAATGCCCTAGGCAATAATGTTAATATAGTTAATGCGATTAATCACTCCCAAATGTCTGAGGAATATCTCCTCTATATATGTCAACAGACTAGCATTCACCTACCCACTCACCCATCCTAAATGAATCCCTTTATCCCCACTTAATTAAATTTTGCTAAACAGAAGAAACTGTTTTATTATATTATATTCAAATATCTACTTCTCTATGTCTTTTCCTCCTATAAACAAAGATTATCTAACAATACATCAAAAGAGTTCACATGAATATAAGATTTCAACATGCCAATCAATTACATCTAACTTCTTGATAATTTTGCAAGTGTAAAGAAAGTGATACTTGTTAAGCTTGAATTTCTAAATTACTAATATATCATCAGAATGTCAAGAAAAGAAATAGATATATAAAGCCTGACAAATTTATCATATAATTAACACACCAAGTATCTGATATCTTCTCAATAGATAAATTGTACTTTTCTGGCCATCACCCATCATAAGTTCGGTTCAGTTTTTAAATTACAATCATCAGCACCTTTATATATATATATATAGTACATAATATGGGATTCAAACAAAAAAATACTAATGGAATCAGGAGTGCAAAGAAGAACTGATGTTAAAATACTTATTCATTTAGTATAAAGACAAATTACAAATATCAAGCAACCAAAAGTAAATAATCCAGGACGGAGAGTGATATACCATTTTCTGCCATTCCTCAAAAGAGCCCCCCTCTATATCGCCAGAAAAACCAATCAAGCTAAAACTAAACCCAGATAATGTAACATAATCAATTGAGTTCCAAACACGGTTTACACCACAACAATCATTTCTTAAACCAATTTCTGTAGCCTTAACCCCAGAGCGCAAAAGCCAGACCCACAAATCAACACAAAATGTAGATGCATGCAGACATACACAGAAACACATCATGACAAATATAGCAGATCCCGTTGCCGACACTGTGCACATCAACGAACAAAAAGCAAGTAAATCCAACATCCAATCTGCTTCAGCAGTATAAGCTAAACATAAACAGTCTCTCGAGAAATAAATTCTCAAAGTTTCCCAGGAAAAACCCCACATAATCATAGAACAAAACCAAGTAACTCACTTGTAAAACCCAATTGGCTCAGAAAGTCCACAAGAACTAGAAAAGAAGAGAGCTCCCGAACCTGGATTCATCTACAAAAACCCGTACGATACACAATATATAAAGAATCAATTTTCCCCAAAAAAGAAGAAATGAGACATTCAAAAAATTGGAAAAAAAAAAAAGAAGAAATCCTTGTCAGATCAATGAGAACGATCACCAGGCAAAACCCTAATGCAGAACTTGAAACTCAAGAATCCAAACATTCCTAATCGAACAAGAAAGCAATCACACACAAAAAGACAATATCTTAATTGGTTAGGAAAAGCATCAGCACAGTGCACCAAAAAAGAAAACCACGTTTAGCATCAAAACCTCCAATTCAACTCAGAATTTGAGAGAGAGAACAATTAGCTTGCACAGTTCCACAGAAAATGCTCAACCCACAAAACAAAATCAAACGAAGATACATCACTAGAAAACCCAGATGAGAATTCACCTTCCCTCACGCTTTCTGGTTGCGAAACTAAAGCCAGCGAGAGGAGAGAGAGAGAGAGAGAAGGGTGAAGGAGAGGAAGTTTGCAAAACACAGAAGACAGAAGTGAGAAAGAGATCTCTCCTTGGAATGATTGATTGGTCGACTTTGAGAAGAGAAATTACATTTATTCATTCATTGAATGAAATGGAGATAGATAGAGAGACACGAATATTTTATATCTTATATTTCATAAATTGATAAAATACAAATTATTTGAAATGGGTTAATCTATAAATTAAGTCCATAATCTGATTAAAAAATTTAAAAATTTTGTTTGAAATATAACGTATCGCTAGCCAAGATCTTCTGGATTTATAGACGTTAGATTCTTCATGTCTAACTTAAAGGAAAATATGTCCCACGCTCTTTCGGCAGCGTGAAGCACACCGCCGTGCCAATGAGAATGGAGTCCTTCATTTTTGCTAATGATAATGGTGGGCAAATTGACGTAAACTATTTATATAAAATTAGTGGTTTTCAAATTATTTATCTAAAATAACAGTTTTGAATATTTATTATTTTTTAAACAAAAATGAAACATGTTATACAGAAATAAAACGTGTATAACTAAATACACTCTAAAATATTTAAATCAATCACGTGTTTATTATTCATAAGAGAAGACTTAAAAAAACGTAAAACTAAAGTGTGTTCACTTAGAAAAACGTGACATTTTACCCTATAAAACGTTACGCTTTTCTAAATAAATATGCTTTAGACCCTAAAGTGTGTTCAATTTTATGTTTTTCTAAGTCTTTTATTGTGAATAGTAAATACGAGATTGATTCAAATGTGTATTCAATTTATACATGTTTTACTTATGTATAGCATGTTTCACTTTGGTTTAAAAAATAATAAAATATTCAAAACAACTCATTTTAAGTAAATAATTTGAAAACTATACATTTTATGTAAATAGTTTACAAAAATATATTATTGATATCAATTTGTCGATAATGGTGAACTCATTTTCAATTTAAGGTCAAAAAATGGAAAACAACAATAATTATTTGAAAATAATTTGATTTTACTCGTAAAAGTTACAACGAGATTATCATTAATTTTACTATATAATTAATAATAGTAATAATAATTTATGAGAAAATATTATATTAAGTTTTATTTGATAGAGAAATTAAATAACTATTTGAGCTTTTGCTTAGATTTATATTTAGTATTAGTTTACAAAGGTTAATATATATATAAAAAAAATCAAATAAATATATTTTTGTGATTGCTTTGTAGTGAAAAAATTATTACCTTATTTACAAAATGCAAGGTTTTTTTTTATTTTTGTTTATTGAAGATTATATAATAAGAATAATTTATCTTTTCTCAAAATTAGATTACACTCAATTATAATAAAATTTAAATATAAGACTTTCATAATCAAATATTAAATTTTTAATCATTGAAATGTTTCAAAAGACAAGTATGAAGATTCATTTATAAAAGTTTTATCTTTTTCTATTTCTATCATTTATAGTCCTGTCCAATAAGTTCTATGGATCATTCTCTTTAGAAAAATAAAATAAAAACCGTGTCCTCCGTTGTGATCGGCATGTCTTACATACATAATACATGTATCACCATCAAATAAATACTTCTGACTAAAGTAAACAATTAAAACAAGTTTATAAAATGACATAACATAATTAAATACTTCTGACTAAAGTAAACGATTAAAACAAATTTATAAAATGACCTAACATAACTACGTGCTTAGATTTTATGAGCTGAATACATAAATAATGGTATATCTTGACTAGCTCACACGTTATTTATATATTTTTTGTATCATCAATAAGAAATAAACAAAAAAGACAGCGTTGTTGAAAATGTCATTTGTCTAAGCCATTAAACATGAGTTTTGATGGTTTGTAAGAAGTGAAAATTCTAAATATTTAAAATCGAAAACTATAATTAGGTGATTTATTTTAAGGCCTCCCTGTGGTTTAATTTGAATCTCAATTTTAGTTATGATCCATATTTATTTGCTCTAAATCATGCTTAGATTAGAGAATAAAATATGAAAAAGCAATTACGTCTTTCCTATTTTCTTGAGAGTATTAGAAATGTTTTTTTAAGTTTCAGCTTAACTTTTAATAATTATTTTGTCTAAATGATTAATAATGCAAAATTAAATAGGTTTATTTCATTATTTGTGGATAAAGAAACTGATAACTAATAAAGAAAAAGAAATGCTTGATTATGTTCATATTATAATCAATATTAATATTGAGTTGATGAGTTAGGTAGAATTAGGTCTAATGAAGTTCGTGGTGCCACTTAACTTTGGATAAGACTTTATTTTTTGGATTTTTCCCTACAAATATGTCCTTCATATTTAATTATTTCATAATTTCTTATAATTTTAATATAATCAAGCGTCAATAATAGATTAAACTTTGTAAAAGTGCTGTTGATGGGAAAAGATTTAAAAAATTAAAATAACTATTTATTGATAGAAATAGGTTAAAAGTTTTCTGTCATTAACTATTTATTAATTTAGTGATCCTCACGTTAGAGTCAAAAATGTTGGAAATTAAATGCCTAGGTGTTGACTATGAGTTTGGGATTTAAAGAAAGAAAATTGGAAAGGAGAGCGGGAGCAGGGACTGTTGTGGCAGACTTGTGAATTTGAGGGATGGAGAGGGGTAAGCTTGGGAATAGAAAAAGAGCTGGAATCCAAGAGCGTTACGTTGAGAGATGTTAGGCGGGGCAAGGCTGTCGGCGCTTGGGACAAAAGTAAAGTCTGATACCCTATTATTTAATTTTCTAATTATTAATTAATTTTGTTTATTAAAAGAAAAAAAATAAAAATGAAAGCAAAGCTGAGTCAGGACTCAGGAGGACAGTGAGGTGGAACTGCAACACCCACGAGTTGGCTGAGGCCTACTGTGCTGGTGTAGTGAATGGTGATCGTTGTAGGGTCGCATTCGCATCCTAACTAGCCGTTAGCGGCGCCAGCACCAAGCACTCTACGAGTTTTTTGTTTTTTGTTCAACCAAACACTACTATTTCTACTGCCTTATTGTACTATTATTGGCTCAGTATTTGAAGCTCCTCCTAAGTAAATGTTTGATGTTTCTACCTAGTAATCAATTGATGAATTTCCCCCTTTTGTTATTAGAAGCATTAATAATATGTGAGTTCGGGTGAGACTTAATGATTTTTGTATCATCACAAATATTTTAAAAAATTAAGTCACTGCTAAAATATATAATTTCTTAAAAAAAAATAAAAANAATTTTTTTAAGTTTATTTTTTTGCACATTTTTATATACAGAGATTTTATGATACTACATGAGTATGTCATACTACACTGATGTGACAAACATACGTAATTTTTATATTTTATTAAATATAAATATAATTTATTTTATTTTTTAAAATAAATTTAAAAATAGTTAATTTGTACACATGTCATTTTCATATTGGTTAATCTCATGCAGTATGACATATTATATAAATATGAAAAATATCTAAGAAACCTTCTTTTATACATTATGACATTCTTACATTTTATAAAGAATTGTGTGTTATTTCTAACACATGTTATGTAACTCAATTTTTTAATATTTTTATAATGATTCCAAAATTACACTATAAATTTTACTAGATCCCATTAAATTTCACCCAACTAAAAGAGTGTAGTATAGTGCTCACATAATAATATTCATACGAATTTGTAACATAACAATACCTTTTCTAGCTCTTGATAGCGCTATAATTAATAGATACTTCTCAATAAAAGGTCACAACAAAATTCAAATTGAATACATTTTCATTAATATTGTTCAGTCATATCAATTGAATTAACTCTTAAAATTTAAAATCAATAGTTGGCCAATTGATACATAATTTTTGTTAGGTGGTTGTTAATTGCTACATCCCTCTTATTGGTAGGGACACACATATTAATTATTAATTTTAATGTTATTGTGAAATTTTAAAAAAGTGAGTTACTCAATGTGCTGTAAAACAACTAGTTTTCTATAAAATACATAAATAGAATGATACATCAAATGTGTCAGAAAATATATTAAAATATTATTAAATATTTTGACTATGTTAAATTCAAATTTTATCAATTGTTTAAATATTTGACTGACACTAAATGACTCAATTTTTTAAAATCTTTGTAATAATATCAAAATTAAGATGTGAGTCCCTCCTAATAGTAGAGATATATTACTACATTTGGCTAAAAATAAGAGATAGCTTAACGATCACAATTTTTTTTTTAAACAGAATATATAGTTCTTGTTTAGGTGGGGAAGGACCGAAGGAAAATCCAATCTAGGTTCCTAGCCCAGCCCAGATAGGCCCAGTGGAACCCAAATGAATATTGATGAGTGTGAAGCTTGCACGTGCAACAGCAACCCCGCCCACCAAGTCAAACAAGACGGTTGTTGATTGTTGAATGAATGGTGTTGACTGTTGAGGTTTAGTTTTATGGTGGTAGGTACAAACAAAATCTTGTTTAGTTCTCACTACAAGCAAGTCTACCTCAGTTGGACTCAAACGGAGCAGAAAGAGTCTGAGTCTGAGGCAGACAAATAAAGAAGCAGAGATGGAAGATGACAATGGAAAAAAGATGAAAATGCTGTGCCTCCATGGATTCAGAACCAGTGGCAGTTTCCTCAAGAAGCAAATCAGCAAATGGGACCCTTCTCTATTTGATCAATTTCATTTGGTATTCAACTATTCATACCCTTTTTTTCCTATCTTTTTCAATTCAATTTCAGATTCTTTTCAAGTGACATGTAGCATTTCAACTATTTCATGACAGGAATTTCCAGACGGTTTATTTCCTGCGGGAGGAAAGTCTGACATAGAGGGCATATTCCCTCCACCTTATTTTGAGTGGTTTCAATTTAACAAGGTACAACATGTCCTCTTCTCTTCATTTCAGCTTTGGACCAATTTCTAACTTCATTTACCTTGGATCACAGAGAACAGATTGAATTTCACTTAATATAATTTGCAACTCTTATTCAGGAATTTACAGAGTACACTAACTTGGAAGAATGTATCTCATACTTGTGTGAATACATCACAGCCAAAGGTCCCTTTGATGGGTTGCTTGGTTTCTCCCAGGTATATAACACATATCCTATGCTCATTATTCTTCCATTTAAGTGACTTCCCTTGCTGGGCTTAACGTAAATATATTTCTGCTGTCTATTTATTTGTAACTCAGGGCGCAACACTTTCTGCACTTTTGCTGGGATACCAAGCACAGGCAAGTGATTACTGTTATTCTCAAATGTATAATTCAAATTCAATTATGCTGAATAGGGAGCCATGTTCAACAGGGAAGGTTGCTGAAGGAGCATCCGCCCATAAAATTCTTTGTATCAATATCAGGATCAAAGTTCAGAGATCCCAGCATATGTGATGTTGCTTACAAGGACACCATCAAGGCCAAATCTGTTCATTTCATTGGAGACAAAGACTGGTTGAAATTGCCCTCTCAGGAACTTGCCTCTGCTTTTGACAACCCTCTCATAATAAGGCACCCCCAAGGTCACACTGTCCCAAGATTAGGTCTGTTCTCTCTCTCTCTCTCTCCACAGATAGCAAGTGTATCATCATCTTCTACATTAGCAATTGAATTTCCCGTGCATTATTGCAAACAGATGAAGTGGCCACAAATCAGTTGCGAAGTTGGATCAGAGAAGTATTCCTCTCGGAGAAGAAAGTGGAAAATGGAGAGAAGACTTCAGAAGAGAGTTGCAGCGCCAATCAAGACAAGAGTGCTATAGGGCACAACATAAACAAGAGAGAAGCTGAGGATGTGGAGGTGGCCCAAGCCTGGGGATCTAAATTTATAATAAGGATAAAGGCACTAGCACAATAGTGCAGCCTGCGCTTCAAGAGTGTGAAAGGGTGGGGAGGAGTTTATTCCTGCTGTACTTTTTCTTTTTATATATCACAGCTCAGAGATTTGATTCATGAAATCCTGCAAACTACCCAAATCCTCTCCTTTTTAGTGTATGTTCTCTTTGCGCTTTGCGGAAATTGTTTCATCTACTGTTTGGTAATTGAAAGGATTTCCAGCCACACAAAAAAAGAAAGGTGCTAGCTAAAATGAAGACCCAAAAATATAATAATAAAAGCTTTAGAACCAATGATGCTTAAATATATATGAAATTCACCTTGAATCATTGAGTGTTTAAAATAATATAAAATTTGAATTACAACTAGAGTTTCACTATGGTAAGTTCCACTATTGGCGAAATACATGCCTCATGCTGCACAGAAGCTATGACAAAACTGCAAGTTGAGGAAATAAGACAGATAATCCTTCCACCAGACACATTCTAACCAACTCTATTGCTGATAGTTTGATAAAGAGATTTAAGTTGGGTGTTCCATTTGTCGACAGCAGTGTACTTTTTCAATCCTTTCGACCTGAACCAAGTAGTTTTAATGTCAATAATAGTACAACGTTTTGTAAAATTATAAATAGGATAAATCAAAAAGGAAGAATTTAAATGAAAAGGCTAACCTATCTGAGCGTTCTAAAATCCTGTTTACTTGATCAATGTGCCCTTGAACTCTGTTATCAAGAATCAAGGACACCAGTAGCTGCTCAACATCATGCTCAGGCACATTGAGTTCCTGCATATCAATGGATCTCATGAAATACAAATGTTGGACTAATAATAATTTGGGCATTTGGTAACTTCAATTCAACATACAAGAATTAGTCTACTTAAAAAGTAAAAGCAACTACTACTTTTAACTTCATCATGTTAAGATGATTCTACGAAATATTCTTTAAACTGTAGCACAAAGAAGGGAAGAAAGAAAAGGGTAGGACTAGAATCATGTTGAAAGAAAGGAGTGACCTGAGTAAATTACCTGAGATATAAATGGGATCCTGATCCTTGTATAGGGTTTGATGAGCTTCAGCAAGACTTGTGTTCTAATATTCTTTAGCAGATCCTCAATGTAATTTCTGATAAATGGATCATCCATAATTGTTCTTCTGTTACTCTGAAAAGTTAAATATCCAATTCCCATTTACATCAATATTATATAGAGGCAGAGGCATAAAATGAAAGGTAAAATTGGTGCATGACATAATCTGATGCCAGACTTAGTGTCCTACCTTCAGGATTTTCTCAAACTCCAATATTTCATTCCGTTGATAGGCTGCTATTAAATTTGTCATTGCCAAAATTTCAGGATCATTCTTGTATCTGCAATACAAAATATATGATAGGCGAAAAAAATGAGGGCAGACACCATCCTCAGGGGAGTGAACAAAAAAGGAATGGGAGAAAAAGAAAATCAGACTAGTACACTGAAATAGGAAACAGAGAACTTACGGCTTAGCCTCCTGCCCATCAAATGGATTGACTTCAGACTCCATCAACATGTTGGCAAGAACAAGGTATCTGACATGTAACACAAGAATAGAATGATTAGTTTTGAAGTATGGTGGTATGCATGTTAATATTCATCATGAATAGCTGTAGCAAGATGCCAATACTTGATCAGTTGTGCATCTATGCTGAATCTGAAGAAAAGGTAATGCGAGTATATTACCTAACTTTCAAAAAGAATCATAGATCAAGTTGATGATTCATATTCAAATGCAAAGCTATTTTTATATGAATTGTTTGAAACTATAATATAAAGAATGCTGTCACCTACTTCAAGCATTGAATACGCCGCTGATTCCCAGCTTCATCATAATTCTTAAAAGCTTCAAAAAAGTCAGTAGCTGCTTCTGCCCATTGGCGCTCTGCCATATGCATTTTCCCTCCGCATTCATGAATTATCCCCATTATCCTAGGATGGGGAATTGCCGACTTGATAGTAAGTGCCTTCTGATAAAGTTGCTGCATATAATATCAGAGAGTAATAAACACCAAGAAATATAGTTCACCAAATAAAATAACTAAATGAATCAAAAAGTAAATCAAAGGAGGATCATAGGTTAGAAACAATAATTAGTAATATGAACACCCCTCCTAACCATTACAGGCACTGCCACGCATAATGAACCAAATGCAAAGCAACAATATTGTAGTGTTTCTTCATTTCACCAGTAACTGATTTATCAAGCTATGTGCAGTCAATATAGTCGTGCCACACATGAGATAGAGAGGCAAAATTTCCGCACTTCCACAGGGTAAGTTATGAATTATTCTTTATTTTATCAAGTTTTCTGTACTCAACATAGTCTTTCAAAAAGGTTGCTTGATGATCTACACACACAAGTGAACAGCACAAAGACATCCACTGAAACACTTCCTAATTCTATGTTGATTTTTTCTATATTTTTTTTGGGATCCTCCATTTTGGTGTCTCACACTTTTACAATTGATTTTTCCCCCCTTAAATAAGAGGCCTCTCAGTTAATGATAGCTCAACCACCAATATAGATGAGCATAAGATCAAAAAGGGCCATATCCTAATCATGCTCCCCTGTTTGTCTATGTATCAGCAAAGCACCTCTCTGCCCATATATTACACATCATTTATACCAATTTTTTTCCGAAAACAGTGAAATTTAATTGTCACCGCATTAAATGTGTTTCTATGGCTCTCAGTCAATTTGTCATTCTGGAATTTAAAAATATATAAAGATGATTTCACTGGCATAGAAAGCAAACATATGGAGAGAGCAAGAAGTCAGAGCTTCATAAATCACACTCATGTCTGAAGCAGTAAGAAAAAGCCCTGAAGATGATTGAATACAAAATTGGCAGGAAAGACCACTAAAGAACTTAAAAGGTACATTTCATTCAAATTATGCAAGCTTCAAAAACAAGAATTTCTCACCTTGAGTTTTTTGTTATTTTTTGTCTCTGTGTACATTTGAATTTCTATTGCATAAACCTCCAGGAGTTGGGTTCCTTTCTTGTGGTCATCTGTGCCATCTTCTCTTTGACAAGATTTATGAAGTTCCTTCAAGATCTAACAGTGTCCAAGGGATGCTTGAATTATTATATACTAGCAGATACCGTCAAAAACACACACAGACATCTAAATTTAGTTGGAAATTAACTTGCACACAAATTGAAAACAATACCTTACTCATTCGTCCATATTCACCAATATCAAAAAAAATCTTGCAAAGCTTCAGATTTGTCTTAAACCACAATCTCTGCACAATGAGTGACATATGCAAATATAAGATCACATTGATGAGAGAAGCAACAAAGAAAACACCTACTGTTCTAACCTCATTCTTTGCTTCTTCAAGGGCTTTCAGAGTTGTCTGGTAGAATTCCTGCAGGAGGTCGAAGTTCTGGCTGGCTGAACCTGACACATAATCCATGATGCTGTTTATACATTTTTCACTAGAGTTTCGCGTCACTGCTGACTTAATATAAGTCAACATCTCTCTATAGGCTTCCATCATCTCTTTGTACCTTCCCAGTCGATAATAGAGCTTGACAGTTTGTTTTAGAGCTTTGAAACCCCTGATAAAATGTTCTATATGATATGTAATAGTTTCTTATGACTATAAAAATAATCTCAGTTAAATATCACCATGCCAGTATGTGTAGAAGTTAATCAAGTAATGAGAAAGACAAACATTCATGTCAGACACATGAAATTTACATAGATAAATTTGCAACAAATGACAGGAGAAGAACATAGAGCATAGCTAAGGTAACAACTGAATTTGAAATTAAGCTCTGAAGCTGAGATTACTTCAGGAAGTCTATCACAGCAATTAGAAGCTCAAAATTGATAGGACTACAACAAATTACATAGCCAGTAAATATTTTGACTTAAAAAAGCTACCTGTAAACATTAAGTTCACATGTTCAAGAGCCAACCAAAAGAAAAGAGAAACAATGTAGTGGGAAAAAAATGTCTCAGAAAAATAGAGAATTAATAATGATATAATACAGCTTACAGCACATGCAACCAAAAAAATATATTCTAAAATTCTTCAAAAGCTTTTTGACCTGCATATATGCTTTCCTAAGCAGCACTCGGAAAAACAAAATTCTTACCATTCTGCTTTTTCATGTTCCATTTGCACTACCTCAGAAAAACCAGCAAGTGCACCTTCTGGATCAGTTTCAACCAAACCTATTTACAATGAAAACATTATTATCCTAATAAAAAGGATGAACTGGCTTGAACCTTTAATTATAAAAGACCAATTTTGTACAACTTCTTAAAAGAAAATTCTCTCTCAAAGATCATTTACCACATGAAACATAAAAGCATGAAAGCATAATTATAACTCAATCAACAAAATAAATAAGTTCTAGATCCAACAATGATGCTTATCATGGGAAATCGTCATAACAAAATGCAATAAACAAGATGCTGAAAGAAAAACCTACAGTAGCAAATGCAGACTGGTTTTAAATTTGAATGCTAACATGCACATATGCATGGGTGCAAATCTTGTAACAAAACAATGCTTAGGGATCTTAACAACAATGTCAAGGAACAACCATACAATTCCAAAACAAAACAGAAAATAACTTGAAAGAATAGACTAAATCCAATTTCTAGGACTCATACAAAACGGAAAGCCCAAAAATAAAATAACTTTTCCTCATACATATATTATAATTAGAAACAATAGTAAGAAAAGTTGTTTGAAATACCTTTTGAATTGTAGTATTGATTCTCAATATCAACATCCTGCTCTTCTTGCTCCTCATCTGAGTACTCAAATCCATAATCTTCCATATCAGCATCTACAGAATAATTGGCGCAAGCACTTAGTTTCTTTTTATCAATTGGATAATGTTCTGAATGACGTGAATATTCCAAAGAAACATAACTGAATTCTATAATTTCTGGAACTTAAAAAGTTCCATTCGTCAAAGGCCACATATCTTAGATGGTATGTTATAATCCACATTGGCATTGTATAATTGGCTTAGATTTGAATTTTCCTTTCCCCCCCTTTCCTGGGGAAATACATGTCTGGAAGCTTGCCTTTGTTCTTTCTTTCTAAACCCCCCCTCCCCCCCCTCCCCTCTCTCCTTTTCTCACCTCTAAGTGTGCTTCCTTGGTCCATGTTCCAAACATTGAATCTGATCTACTCACCACCAAGGGAAGACACACTTAAAGAAGATAAACCTTAATTCATTCGTCCAGATTCTACTTCTAGAAAATCAATATACAAAATGTTGGAGATTTAACATGTCATCCTCCCCTTTTCACTTCTTCAACCTTGAGCACAAAACTTGAGTATCTCACAACGTTCAACACGTTCTCATATCATAGTTAAGGTTTTCAGTTTACAGTATCCCCTCAGCTCCCAGCCTCCCATTTTTCAACAAGCCACATGGATGCTAACCAATAGAGGGAGGAAGGAAAAGTGAAAGAAGATGAAGAAAGACATATCATAAAAAAAAAAAGTGTCTTCACCAGTAGAATGAAAACATAAAGACTCTCATTCTAAATAGCCTATGTCCATCTAACCACAAGGTTTTAGTCTCCCCTCTAAAGTCGGGGTTTTTCAAATCATGGGACTTATGGGATAACTTCTAATCCTATTGCTTGTCTAAAAAAAAAACCTAAGAGAATGCATACATCAACAGGAAGTTACTATATAAAAATCCACAAAATCTTGTGTCCTGCAAAACTTCACTATTTTCAAGAATTTCCATTGCTAGAAACTGGCCTCAACATTGGTGGCACCAGATACACATAGAAATCAAGACATTGCCATCAATTACTGACGCCCAAACACATACGGCAATACAGATTCAATGCTCCATTCTGCCCCAAAGTAAAATTCACCCAGTTAAGTTCAAAATCATCATCATATAAATTACGCGTACGTGGGTTATCGAAGCTGAACTTTACGTTTTATCAAATCAAATACGAATACAATCAGAAGCAAAGGAAGAGAGTTTACTTCAGAACCAGACAAAGCACATTAGAAAATCATTAAAAAGGATGTAAAACAGGAAGAACATGGAATTAAGAAACAAGGAGGAGGAAAGAAAAAAAAAAAAAAGCATACCGGAAGTCATATCGTACAAATCGTTTTTGAAAGCAAGTTAGGGCTTGATCGTTGCTGTCTCAACCGGTGAGGAACTCTCTCCTGCACCTGGAACTTCTTTCACTTCACGGAGCTCAGTATCCGGTGAACGGGGTGAAGACGGAGAGGCAGAGGGCTATAATGGGCTAATAGCTTGTCTCTCCAAAAGCCTACTTTCCAAGTTTCACTTTATTTATTGGGCTAACCTTTATAGGATCTGTCTTGGGCTTGGGTTGCTTTATCGCCCCAATTCGATTTAGTTCGGTTTTATTTGATTTTATAGCATAAAAAAATGAACAAAAAAAAAAAAAAAAAAACAGAGGCTTGCTCATTGTACAGTCTGATGTTCAACATTCTCAAAGTTAGGGTCAATTTTGTGTTTTTCTTTTTTCATAACAGTTTTTAAAAGCAAGCTTCGATGTAGAAAAAAATAAATAAATAAAATCATTTAGAAAAATGTTTTGTAAAATCAATTTTAATGGTAACAAATAAATGATTCTCAATGAGACAATTTTTGGCTAATAGAAAAATGGGTATCATGGTTAGTCACATTGACTTTGCTCATTTAAAGTTTTAAACATGGATTACCATAACTTAAGACACTCTCGGTAGAAATGAGGCATATGCCAACTGTAAGTCGTGAGTCCTATAAAGAGGAGGTTCAACATTTATATCCAGTTCTCCTCTGAAAACTAGGAAAAGTATGAGGCCTTTGAGCATGAAATATCATAGAATGGAGCATGTTTCCTGATCACTGAACTAACCCTCAAAGAGTGATTGTCAATGAGACAATTGCAAACACTAATCATGTGACGAAAGACAAGGGTGTAATTGGATCGAGTTAGGCAATATAGAGGGACACTCAGAAACCAAATCGAAGACATGCATTCACTTTGGTTAGGCAACATTTTCAAAATACCTAAACCAGCTCAAATAAGTATACTTGGTTTGGATCTTTTAGTGAGAGAAAGAATGCGAAAGAGATCAAGGATGAATGGGGGCTTCAAATGGTTTTGCATTTGTTGGTAACAATAGTTGTTGTTTTTGACATAGCATTGGGTAAAGGTGTAAACCATTTGAATGAACTAACTCAAACAATTTTAGTTTGTTCAGGTTCAATTTGTTTAAAGTTGAATAGATCGCTTCGATTAATGTGCACTCATTATAAATCCAAATTCACTTTAATAGGCTCATCATTATAGATATATTAATCGAAGCGATCTATTTAATTTTAGGCGAATTGAACTTGAACAAATTAAAATTGTTTGAGTTTGTTCGATTAAAGTGGTTTGTCAATTTACCTAGCCTAGTATGCACCCTTACCCCAAGGCTATGTCGAAAAACAACAACTATTGTTACCAACAAATGCAAAACCATTTGAAGCCTGCATTCATCCTTGATCTTTTTTGGCGTTCTTTCTCTCACTAATAGATCCATCTTTTTTTCCAAATGAATAGATAGTAGATAATTTCATTACTAGCAATTTAGTATTAGCAAATGAAAGAGATTCCAATTACCTTCATCATCAATAGCAATCCGGCCTCTCTTTAGGGGCCTTCTCATTCCTTGGTCGACTGAATCTTTGTCTCTATGTTCTTGTTGTCCAAGTGATGAAACGTTCATCCTTGAATATGATAAACCCATAATGGATCTTCTCAATGTTTTTTCATGTTTGAGTTCTCAGAAATGTGTCTGCAATTTTTATAATTAAAAGTATCACATAAAATTTTCATTTAAGCCTAAGAATATACAAAGGGGATGAACCATCTAAAAAGGAAATCACTCTTATGATAATTCAATTATTGAAATTATATTTACAACATTGCCATTACAAAAATGGTTGAGATGATATGTTTTTAGGTTTTTTCTCATATATTGAAGAGGTATGTGATATATATCTTCTGTAGCATTATAATAATTATTGAGTGAAAATCATTTAATTNTTTGGCTGTTAAAAAATAAATGGACAAAGTTAAATATTTTCACATCAACGATAATAAAAGCTGCTCAAATCAAAGATTTTTTATCATGCCATATAAAGAAGGTATTACATATCTCCTTAATACATTAAAATTACTAATGTTTTTATCATATATATATATATATATATATTTTATAATTTTTTATTTTTTTAACAATAAGTATCATTGAATTAATTTTTATGCATCAAAATTAAATTAACTAAATTAATTACCTGCCATCATAGGGGAGCATGAAAATCAATTGCTTGCAATTATTGAGTAAATTAACAAAAACAAATGCCAAAGGCCATCAAATCTTTGAAACGGGCAGCATCAGCCTCTCAATTCCCATTGGCACGCCAACGTGAACGCCGGACAGAGATCAAAGATGCTGGGTGCGTCCTCTGTGAAATTATTAAATATTATTTGAAATATGGTACTATTTTGTATGTGTTTAAATATTAAATATTATATTAAATATAATATTTATATATTTTATGTAAGATCATCCTTAAAATTAATAAATTTTATGTTTAAATTAAAACTAATTAAACTACCAAAACATAATAAAATAATTTTTATTCATTTTAAAAATTGGCCTACTTTAACATCTTTTGATAAAAAACTCTGAGCGGATAAATTTTTTCAAAAAAAATTGTATATATTTATTTATTTAGTAAGAGGTAGTCTTATATCTCTCTTATTAAGAGGATTTTATATCTTAATTTTAATAACATTGTGAAATTTCAAAAAACTAAATCATTCCGTGTCAAACAAATATTAACTAATTATTTTGAAACACATTGTCAATTTTTTGATATCAATAACATCAAAATCAAGATGTAGGTCGAAGAGATATAATGCTACTTACCACTTTTAGAAGATAACATATCTTACTACTTTTTTGAAACACATATTGTATGATGGTTTTTTCAAAAAAAAATTGTATACATTTATTTATTTAATAAGAGGTAGCATTACATCTCTCCTACTAAGAGAAATTTATATCTTAATTTTAATAATATTGTGAAATTTCAAAAAACTAAATAATTTGGTGTCAAACAAATATTAACTAATTGTTTTAAAATATAATGTCAATTTTTTAAGATCAATAACATCAAAATCAAGATATAGGTCGAAGAGATATAATGCTACTTACCACTTTTAGAAGGTAACATATGTTACTATTTTTTTTGAAACACATATTATATAACAGTTTACCCAAAAAAAATTTGTATACATTTATTTATTTAGTAAGAGGTAGCGCTACATTTTTTCTATTAAGAGGAACTTATATATTAATTTTAATAACATTGTGAAATTTCAAAAAACTAAATTATTCTTTTTCAGACAAATAATAACTAATTGTTTTAAAACACATTGTCAAATTTTTGAGGTCAATAATATCAAAATTAAGATATAGATTGAAGAGATATAATGCTACTTACCACTTTTAGAATGTAACATATCTTACTACTTTTTTTAAACACATATTATATGACGGTTTACCCATAGCTTCACTACTTTAGGATGTGTTTGAAAGTGTTTTTATTTTTTTATTTTTAAAAATAGTCCTCTCTTATTTTTATTTTTTTGTTTTTAGAACAATTTTGTGAGAAGAAAATTTTAAAACATGTTTTTAAAAACAGCTCTATTAAACAAGTTTTTTTGTTTTCAAAAACAAAAAACAATTTTTAAAAACAAAAATCAAACATACCCTTAGTTTCTCAAGTTCTTATTCTTCTTCTCTCCCCTCCTCCACTGGCCCATTCATCTCACGAAAGCCACTCTTCAGAACTAAAAACAAATTCTATGTCGTGAGAATTTGATAAGAACCAACAAAATATCGCTTTCACGAGTGCCTTCTTTCTGTAATTATTTAAAAAAGGTAATATTTCTTTTATTATTTATTTATTTTTTCCTTTTTGAACTTTTGAAGCAGAAAAGAACCGAAAAGAAAAGAAGAGAAATGGAGTGAATCAGGTCCTGTTTGAGTTAAAACAAACAAAGACATGGACAGAGCGAAGCATTTTTAACGAGGGAGAAAGAGATAGAAGAATTTAGGGACAGAAAAAGGAAAAATAAAAGAAGGAAAAGATATTATATTAAATCAGAAGAAGAAAAAAAAAATATAGGGAGACAAGCGTGAACGAGGGAGAGGCGGATGTTTTTTTTCTGAACGGAGGAGGATCTGAAGCTTTGTAACAATTATAACCGAAAATGGAAGGTATGATCCTCCTTCTTCTCTTTCGGGAACCCTAAATTCTCTCTCTTTTGACCTTTCTTTGACTCAATTTTACTTCTTCTGCAACGCGATTGACTCAGTTCACTTCCCATTACCTTCTGCTACTTACTATCTTTAATTATTATTATTCTTTAAAATCTATGTCATCAGTTTCGGTGGATTTTGTTCAAATTATACATGTGCTGCTTTTTCTGGCTTCAATTATGTGGTTAGAAAATATCACAGCCACTGAATTTGAGTTCACAAGAACTGATTTTTATTAGTTTTTGCTGGGCATTTTCATCTGTGCTAGCTGGGTTTTTTAGTTGGACGTCAGACATAAATTCGCAGGTGAGATAATTGCCTCCTTAAGTTATCAAGTTGAAAATTTGAGAATGAATAAACTCTTTGTATGTGGGCAAAAGAGAATTTTAAGCTTTTTTTTTTTTTTNTTTTTTTTTTTTTTTTTTTTTTTTTTTTTGTGTGGTGATTTTGGCTTTTTGCAATGTTTGCAGACCTTTGTGCCTTTAAATCCATTCATCTTTCTCCTACATTTTTTTTTGGGGGAGGGGGGAGGAGGCTGAAATTGTGGCTCTATTTCATTTCTAAGTGTGACATTGTTAAAGAAGCTCCACTGCAGGTGTTTATCTGAACGGATTCAGGTGTTTCTGTTATTGTGGTTAAGTGGCCTTGATTACACTAAATTGCTCTACTAGAAATCCAAAATTTGTGGGGATAGTCGTACCAGAATGTAACGTTCTTTATTTCTATGGACAAACTTTTCTCATATTTACCTAATCTAAAATGCTCTCATGGAATGTGCAATCTGATTCATATATAGATCATGAGGGTTTTGTGCAAAACTCAAGTTATAACCATCAATATTTTACTTAAACTACCTTTTTGGACTCTACGGATTTTCTTTTGTTAATAACTATGTGGCTAATGGTTTGTAAGCCCAAGTCAGTGAACCAGGTGATGCACCTGAAGAAAGGATTCTTTTGGGGATCTTCAGCTGTATTTTTTGTCATTATGCGTGTATGTATAGTTGTGTTATTTAAGTTATAACATAAAACCCTGTTGTTTAAAACTCTATGAAATTCAGTTTGTTTAACAATATACAGTGGCAAGGATTTTTGGAGAGTTGTCTTCTTATACTTACTCCAAAAGTCCTTAATTATTCATTATTAAATGTGATAAATATGCACATGCACAATGGTAATTGTACAAGGACTATGGTTGGCATTTAATTTAAGTTGCGGCAGTAAAATGCTTAATGTTTTCTGAGGGTCTTGGGGATAAAAGATAGAGGTCTTGTTTAGATCCTTCTTTCTCTCTAGAAACCTTTGAATGAATCTTTCATATCTTTAAAAAGCCTGCTGCTTTTGTTTCGTTATAAACTTTCAGACAAGCCAGTAATGTTAATGTATCTGTCTGTATGGTTGAAATATTGAAAAGGACTTTAGTTTGTTTACAATTGATTTTAGTCAGAGTCAAAGTCCTTGTGACACCTATGAAATGCTTAAAGAAATGTCCTTTTTGTTTTTTTGGAAGCATTTATATAATTATGTGTTGGCAATTAGAGGCTATAATGAGTAAGATGTGCTAATAATAGAGACTTGCTTGGCAATTGAAGATGTCATTTAATATTGTCTTGAATTTATTGCTATTAGTTGACTCAGAAAGGAATATAAGTATTGTTCTTTAGTACCCACAATAAACCAAGATCAGATCATGAGAAGCTTATGATATTTTAATTATTGTGGTAAAAAAAAGGTAACTCTATTGAGGTCAAATACGGGGTACTGGTTGTTCTGTGTGACAAAAGAGAGAAAAAACCGTGAGGTATGGAAAAGAGAGATTAGTGTACTTCTCTTTTTCCCCTCCAAGATGTCGGTTGACATACATTTTGCTGACCAGTGATTTTGGGTTGCGACAAGCATCTTACAGTAATGGATGGTGAGAGTTACATATCGATCCTTTTCTCTTCATCAAATCATAATTTTATTGATATAAAAATTTAATTCATTTGTAATTTGATCAAAGCATAATTCAACGATTTGCTCATTTTCATTCTAATCATGGCTTTGAGTATGTGCACATATGCTTGCCCTAGATTTTCTTGGTTGGGTAGAGGCAGCAGCAATGGGTTAACAGGGTAATCTGTTCATCTTGACACTGAAGGCATAGGTAAATGGGGGCAGTAAACAGGTATACAGTGAGGTTTTTGCTCTAAGCTTTCATGGTTATGAGCAGGAAAAGATTTAGTGCATTTTTGGTTTGGTGGTGGGATGCACCCAGAATCACTTCTGCCCCCAAAAGCTACTCAGACTAGCTTTTGATTTTGGGAGACAGAAAGTGATTATAGGGCCTTCCTACTGCTGAACTGAACATGTACTGATGGTGCCTTGCCCCATCGTGCCCAATTTATGAAATATGTTTCACTCTTATGTTCACTTGATATCACTGGTAATGACAGTTGAAGTTTTTTCCCCCCTTCACATGATTTGGGTAGTTTGGTTAATTTTATTAATAAATAATACTTTTAGCATTTTCGGAAAATTAATTAATGAGTTTTAGTGTTAAGTTGGTTATTTCTTATGATCTTCGGGTATCTAAGTTGTTGGTTGTTATTGATCTTGGAAGTAAGATACACTGAAGTGGTTTTTTGGTTAAGTTGTGACATTGTATTGAAATTTTATGTTGGGGTCGGGGATGGAACTAGAATAAAAATAATTTTTTTGGGGGGTGGGGGAGGAAACAAATGATGGTCTGCCATCGCCATGGTTGGGATTATTGCTTTGGTGAACTTTGTAGGCAGATGTTACTGTCTGTTTATTCTGATTAGCCTGTCTCATAAAATGAAGTTCTCATCACTTGTCAGCCTGTGTATCTTCAAATTGATAATGTATGTGAAGAGAAAAATTGTGAATAAAACATAGGATTATTTGGCGAGGCAAAATGTTTTGGTATGCTCTTGTGAAGTGAAGCTGCTGCTTTCTGTCGTTTAGATTCAATGGTGATTTCATGTGGCATGCTAACAAATTGCCATGTGGAGCTGAGGAAAGGATTCATATATAATTATTGGCCTTTTTGGATACTATGAGAATATATTGTATGTTTTAATTCATAACAGACTTTTAACGTGATAGACTTAGCCATAGAAGTAGGAATTTCTCTTATTCATGAATATGGGTGATTTAATCATTCTCTGAATCTTCAGTTTTCCCAAGTTTTTATTACTGTTTGGTCTATGGTTGACTGGTGTTAGTGTTTGGATGAATCTTTCTTTTGAATTTGCTTGTATTGTTATGCTGGTATTGGGTTACAAGAAGTTCTAACAGTTTCAGAAAATAAAGACTCTGAAACTGTTTATCATTTTAGAAAGATAAGTAATTGGATTCAGAAGGAAATTTCATGTGCTATACTTCTGAGTTAAAGGATGTTCACATTGTATTGACTGATATGTTAAATCTGACCACTTAAATGAAAGGGATATGTAGAACTAATATGTGAATTTTGCTCTTAACTATTAGGTAATGTCTGCATTGAGTTCGTCACTTAGTTCAGCTAGGTTAATGTCAATGAATTCTATTGGACATTAAACTTAAGAATGATGATCATTATATGACTGGCTGATTTTGTTCTCGTTTGATGAGTTTAGGACTGTAACTCTGGTTTTTCAGATAATATCATAAACATTAAATTGATACTGAAGTTGTCTTATTTCTTTCTTATTTTCCTTGTTATGATTATCAGTGATCATGGAAGATCTGTTGCTATTAGAATACTTTCTAGATTCAAGTTTATTCTGGAAGGATATCAATTCATAATGATTTAGATGCTTCAATTTTTTCTTAGACCTATGGGATAAAGATTGTTGGAATTGATGGTATCATGTAAGGGTGAGTTAAGGGACTAATTGAAATCACCCCTTTTTTCTTTACTTTGTGTATATGTAAGTACATGTATATTTAAAGTGTTTTCTGATTTTGCAACATAAGTTTTTTAGTTCCTCGTAAATAGAAGATGCTTTTTATTGTTTTCTGCAGTCAATATTTATAGAGTATACTGAAACTCTGAAAGTAATGCACCAGATGGTTTACTTGACATATTGACCTATCAACTAAAGGAGAGGGCGCTGTTTTACCCAGTTTGAGATGAAACATGCAATCTTGATATAAAAATGAGTGAAACGAACTTTAAGGATAGGATTTCTATGCTAATTTGTTAGTAGTTTATTTTCCTTTGCTCTGCAGCTTCTGTTATGCTTACCTTATTTTGGGCGTGTGATGTTGGCAAGGTAAAAGTAATGTGATATGAGCTCAAATAAAGCTCTGTAAGGTGCCTCTCAAAGTTTATTTTGCCTTTGAGAAATTCATAATGAGTGTTTTGCCATATGTTCGTTTTGACCTCACTCTCAATAAATGCTGTACTAGTTGACATAATTGTAACATTAACTAATGAACGTCTGATTTTACTATTTTTTAGACAAAAAATAAAAAGATCAAGAAAAGTATCTATAGTAATATTAACGAACTTGATGTTTGTTTACAGGTAGATCCCCAGACCAGGAATCAGTAGGGTCAGGGACAAAGAGGTCAAGTGTATCATCTGGCAGTAGGCCTCGGAACCAGAAGGAGTTCTTCTATAAATTTGTTAACAGTGACAGCTTGACTGAAAAACTTGTAGACTGGTTTGAATCTGTGACAGAGAAAAGTTCACCAAAACAGCATGGCTTTGATGTTCCATTCGAGTTAATAGATCTTCAAAAATTTGATTATGCATTGGAAGGGATTTCATTTCAGCAGCTGATACGAATGCCTAATGCTGTGCATGCTTCTACATCTGATGCTGTAGAAGCAACTGCTTACCTAGCTATTGAAGATTTTCTACATGCAAGTGTGAAGGGCTTATGGGAGGCATTTTGGAGCCAAGATCAGTCCATGCCTTTTTCTGTAGCCTGTCTGTACAATAGTAACTTGAAGTTTTATCAGGCTGAAAACGCAATTGCTAATGGAAGGCTGGGAGGTCTTCGTGCCACTGGTATAATGCTGAATAATCCTAGACATCTCCATGGAAGATGGGACCATGTTCTTGAACTGGCTCTTTTAAGGTCTGATATTGGGAGTCTGGCTGTTGGTAGTGAGCGGCAGCCTTCTTCATCAGTTCTAGGAGAGGCTCTTTTTTATGCTCTTCGTATGCTATTGGCAAGAAGCTTGAGCCGATTGAATTTCTTTGAGGATCCAAGCACTGTCTTTGTTGTTCTAGTTGATTCTCAATATGGGGGAGTTGTAAAGGTTGAAGGAGATGTAAATAAGCTAAATTTTGATGTGACTAATGTTTATGAATGTGCTGCCGAATGGGTAAAAAATCATTCTAGAATTGCAGTTTCTCCAATTGATAGGATCTGGAACAAATTGGGAAATGCAAACTGGGGAGATATTGGTGCTCTACAGGTACTTTTTGCAACTTTTCACTGTATGATGCAATATGCCGGACTGCCCAAGCACTCTGTTGAGGACTTAGCTGCTGATCATAGTTCACGCCTCCAAACAAGAAGAGTAGAGAGGCAGTTAGGTGATACCAGAGTGAATGGAAATGGTCTTTTTCGATACCAGCAACGTAGTGTTTCCCCTGAAATAGTTGAAGTTCAGGATGATTTTGTCAATGTTGAGCCTAAAGAGTCAATGAAATTAGAAGTAGGATCTGTGCTATGGCTGGAGGATTCAGATTGGCAAAAGGGTTACCAGATAAAAGAGGTCATCAGTACTGGTGAATTGACATATTACGTTGCATCTCATGTAGAAGACCCAGGAAAAAATCTCTTTCTATATGTGGGTTCTCATCCCTCTCAGCTGGAGCCAGCATGGGAAGATATGAATTTATGGTATCAAGTTCAGAGGCAGACCAAAGTATTGACAGTAATGAAGCAGAAAGGTCTTTCTAGCAAGTACCTGCCTCAACTGAGTGCCTCTGGTAGGATCATACACCCTGGCCAGTGTCGAAGACCCAGCTCGGGTGGAAATTGTGAACACCCTTGGTGTGGGACCCCTATTCTTGTGACCAGTCCAGTTGGTGAAACAGTTGCTGAAATGATGAGCAGAGGCCAATTTGGTTCAGACGAGGCTATCAGATGTTGCCATGATTGCTTATCAGCACTTTCAACTGCAGCTTCTGCTGGAATTCGGCATGGGGACATCAAGCCAGAGAACGTGATTTGTGTAAAGTCTGGTGTGAGGCATCCTTATTTTGTTCTAATTGGGTGGGGGCATGCAATTCTTGAAGATAGGGACCGCCCTGTTATGAATCTTCATTTCTCGTCAACTTATGCACTTCAGGAGGCAAAGCTATGCTCAGCTTCAGATGCAGAAAGCCTAGTTTATATGCTTTACTATTCCTGTGGTGGATCCTTTCCTGATCTAGATTCAGTTGAGGGAGCACTACTGTGGAGAGAGACATCTTGGTCAAGGAGATTAATTCAGCAGAAGCTTGGTGATATCTCCACCGTGCTGAAAGCTTTTGCTGATTATGTTGACAGTCTATGTGGGACACCATACCCTATGGACTATGATATATGGCTCAGAAGGTTGAGGAGAAATATCCATGACGAAGATCATGGAAAGGAAATTGATACTACAGGCTAGGCTCTTTAACTGGGCCCAAATCCAGATATGAATTCTCTAAATCGTATATGAAATGTTTCTTATTGCAATCCTTGGGTTTGTTCGTGGTAAATAAAACTTGGAAGTCAGATTGTTTAATCGCATCTTATGATCAGGTCAGGACTTCATATTCCTTGAACGGTTGGTTTGGGTTTCATGAAGTAATCATATCATGATGCTATTTTTGGTATAATTTGGGCTGCTCTATCTTTTGTAAATCTTGGGACTTGATGATGGCATCTGCGGAGAGCATGAGATGATACTCTGGATATATATGAATAGCTATTCCTTCAGTTTTGAGGAGCCAAAACATCATTCCTCCTTTTACCCCCTTGTGATGAGTTTCTTATTGATGTAAGCTGTATTGATCATATCATTCCTTTGTAAAGATAATAGGTCCTATTGAAAGCCCTGGTATCAGTGCACTTGTTTGGTTCAAGATTGCTGAGTGGTCGATGCAGATGCCGCATGGTGCAAAGGGCATAATCATCATCTGTAAATGCAATGTTTTTGTTTTCATGGCGTTTCTGATTAAGCCAACTGAACCATCATTCTTTGTCTCTTGTTCTCTTTCATCATTCAAATCGATCTTATCTTAAATCTGGCTTTTTGGATGTGCTTTAATTCGTTCATTTTTTAGATGTTTTATTTATTACTTCGTCTTCCATGGAATCTCTCCATGCATCCGGGATAGAGTCTGCAAAATATTGTCCCAACTTTTGTTGGTCAGGACATGCTGCCCCTTGCAAGCTGCTCATTTTCATTTGCATAGCATTCTTTTACTATTGCCGATTATAAAACTTGCTATACTTTGTCTTGATGCTGTAAGATTAGCAGTTCAAATTGTTAATTTGGCATGTAAGTTCTAGAGTTTGTGCAATCGCTGTTTAGCATTAAATTAATGAGAAGAAGACGGAAGAAGAAGAAAAACACAATCTTGTGCACATGGTGTGAAAATGCGAGTCCAAAACATATGTACTCTGATTCAAAACATGCAATTTAGCGTACAAGACACAACCTGGGCACTTTCTCCCATTTCTAAGTAAGTGTTCTAATTTAAATTATCCCTTAAACACAGTACTTTCAATAAAGGTTATATTATTTTCTAAGAAAAGAAAGTATTAAATAGTGTAGGTAATTGGTGACACTAAAATATTTCATTAATTCATTATATCAATTGATAAAATATTGTGAATCTATAAAGTTATATAGAATATTGTTTCCTCAATAGAGTAGAGAAAAGAAAAGGGGAACCAAGAGCTATTCTGCTGGACCAGTAATCCGTCTTTTGAGATCTACATACCCATTATAGCCTAATGTGTGCAAGAAGTAGCAGTAATCCCATGTATCCCCCAATAAAAGATACCCCTTAGTTTTTCAGCATAAGCTAGCAGTAGCAGCATATGGACCCGTAGTTCAGCGGCATATATGTAGAGAACAAACCATTACAAAAAAGCAGTTAACTAAACTCTATGCATTCCTCACTTGGCATGCTGGTTAGTTTCACATAAATCCAGGCTATTCATTTATCAATACGTCAAATGCATATCCAAGACTTTGATATTATATTAAAGAACTAATTTAAATTTTCAAGTGAAAGTGCATGGAGCCAGAATTCTGTTTCTCTTTTTCCTTGTTCCCCTTCATTTTGATCAAATTTTTGAAACTTTTACTGGAAATAAATAGTGGCTTCTAAGACACTTTAGACACAACTAAGCAGGAAGCTATATATTACACTGATCCATGGCTTTTGGTTCTGTCCTTCTCCTTGCCCTTATCGTGCTCACCACAACATCACTTGCAAATGGGTACATGATAGATGGCATCAACGTAGCCCAAGTGAAAGTGACAAGCAGTGCCGAGCAACAGCAGTGGCTTGGTCGGGATAGACGTTGCTTTGGTGTGCAATGGTGGATAGCCACCATGCCTGGCACTGTTGAGTGTTGAGTCCTAAAACTCTATCTGAAAACCCATTGTTTGCAGAAGCACATTATAGCCTGGATAAATGGTGAGTTCCACGTTAAAAAGTCTACTCCAAATTCAAGTTGTAAGAACGTGTACGTTTGAGTTTGATTGTAGCCTATCGTAGAAGCTTTATGGTGATAGAGATGTATATTTGCAACCACAGTATTTTGAATCTAACATTGGAGGAAAGTAGATTATTTGAAAATTATTCCGTAAAAGATCAAGAGGGGACTATAAAGGATAATTAATCAACTAGGTAGCTCACTCAAGCTAATTTCCTTAAGCCCAGGCTTATAAAAGATGGATTTGGATACACAATTTAGACGCAGAGCTAAGAAGGAAAGCCATTAGAATTAGAGTGTATTTGTTTCCATTATATATTAGCCTTAAAAAACCTCCATGGCTTATCATTGTGCCCTTCTCCTTGCTCTTGTTGTGCTTAGAACAATCTCAGTTGCTGAACGCTATACCATAAATGGCTTCCACATAGTCGAAGGGAAAATTTTAGGGGGACAAGCCATGGCCAGCAATAGCACTGCCGTGGCAGGCCAAAATGTTACTTTGGTGTGCAATAATAGAACAACCACCTTAGGCAATGCTGTTACTGACGCCTATGGATTTTTCGAGGTCGTTTTGAAAACTTTAGATGGCTTGGCTTTTGATCCCTCTACATGCCTTATCAAAGTGGAACTCCCTTTAGCCAATTGAAATCTTCAAGCAATTGTTACCCTTTTAGACATATTTCAAACCCTGTTGGGTGGGCTTGCATTATTTGGTACTGGATTCTTCAATTTTATGCCCCAAATGTGAGAATGAGACCTAGCTATATAATTAAGTCTTCGGAAATTTCTACTAAGACTTGTCTGTCATGCATACAAATTAATGATGCCTAGCAATAGCTTAAGCTTGTTGCTTGTATTTTTGTTGTGTTTTTGTGATGTTAACTTATAAGAGTTTCTGCCATATGTACAAGCTATAATGCTATATGTTGCTTTGTGGGAAAATTAATTTGTTCTCTTTGAGAATCATAATACAAAAATTTACTTCCTTCGAAAACCATAAAATAAAAAAAAATAAAAAAACTATTTACATTTTTGCATGAACTTATTTTTAATATATGCTATATTGTGATATTTATTGATTTTTAATCTGGACTGAGCCATACTAATCTGGTGGTTGTTATTTGATGTACTACTCTCACTTGATATGCTCCCCATATACATACATATACATACTTCTATAGATTGACATATTTTGGGTTCTGAAGTCTCTTGTACAAACCAGAGACAACACCATTGCACATACTACCAAAAAACATAATTGTTATATGCAAGTGATTACTTGTGTAGTGAAATGACACAGTACAAAGTCAAATAATATCTAATTCATGCAAAAAATTCTCATAAAACCATCTCGTCTTCATTGATTTCACGTTATTCAATTTCAATGAAATTGACCCTCGATACCTCCAAAAAAATCCAACATAAAAGAGAGTGAACGCACGCGACTGATAGCAAATAAAAGAGAAATTTCAATAGTGTGCGCACGCACGCAGTGAGTCCACTGTAAAACATATTTCTCTAAGGCTCGGGAAATCAACAAAGGGCAGATCCCATCAAGAAGCACAAAAATCCAAATATTGATTCATGACATTTTCTATGGATTTTCAAATATTATGAAATACAGCCCCCTAGAATAAACTAGAAAACTCTTCACTAATCTGCATCCATTTCCTCAAGAGCTGCTTTGGCGGCTGTCTTGGCTGCTTCTAAAAGATCATCTGGGACCTGTACATGATTTTAAAACAATAAATTTCAGTGACATGTAAAGTAACAAATTTACAACATCAACATACATCACTGCAATTTCATGTCAACAATTGCTGAGACAGAGAAGTGGCAATCAGGTAAAAATAACACTACTCAGCCCAAAAAGATAAAAAGATTATTAAAAAAAAAAATTAACACCGACTTCTGAGAGCTAGTTTGATATTTGGAGTGATGATTGTGAACTTAACGTGAGAGCAGATTCCTAACATGGGGGTTGGTATGTGCGCTTGATAAAAGGAGGGGCGAAAAATAGCAAACAGAAATCAATATACCCAATTTAAGGCTAAACTGAGTAGACAATATTATTATCTAATGAAGTCCGGGCTGGAGAAGACTAAGCTGTTTAAGCAATGATGGTCCAGAAACATAGCAAGTTAAAGGAAATTCACCTCCTTTACAAAAAATCCCAAGTCAAGAAATATCAAAACCAAAATTCCAAGTCAACAATGCCCAAATACGAGTTAGTAGCAGACGATCTACAGCCAGGTCGTTATCAGAAAAAAGTTACAAGATAGAAGTTCATCATATACAAGCCAGGCATTACCTTCTGGTGTTGGCGGTTTGATTCATCACACACCCAACTCATTTCCAGTTCAAAGTCTTTATCCTTTGCTTCATCATGAACTCCATAAATACTGCTTGGCACAAAAGACAAACACTCAAAATTAGCAGTAATTAACAATTCACATCAAGCAACTTTGACAGATCATTGGCTGTCTTCGGCAAACAAATTCCCCTCCCCCTTTTCTAAGTACCAAAACCTCAATATAAAGCTAGCCGTCCAATAAAATCTTCATAATCATCACTTGCCAAAAACAAAGAATTTCCAGAACAAATCAGCTGGCAATACAAATCAAAACTTAAATGATCCAGAACTCTATCCCTCCTGCATTTCAGTAACTGTAGCAGATAAAAGAACCCTAGTAGTGGTCAGTTAAATATTCACGTTTCTCTTCATTGATTATATATATAAATATTTTAATACTCAACATAGATAAGCAAGCAAAGCTACGAAACCAAGAATTCCCTATTCCTTCTTATGGTCCATTCCATCACTTTACCTTCATTATGTTTTGTTATTATGAGTTTCAAAAATAGTTTTTCTTCATGCTGCAACACATAAAAATACAGCATGTATCCCAATTTTTTTGATCCCTTAACTGCAAGCCTTCTTCCCTTCTTACCTCCATTTTTCTAACAATTTAAAATCCACAGCCAAGACTTTCATCATCACATACTTCAACCACAATTTACAAGATAAAATATGCATTCACATGAAACAGACCAGATACATAATTTGGCACATCTACAATCAGAAATATTAATCACAAAATTAATAGAAACACCATAGCTGATAATGAATGCCACTTACATCTTGGCTACCTCAATAACTCCTTGACGGCAAGTCATGTCAGAAAGTTTTAACTTTTCAATCTCTCTGCCAAAAAATTAATCAGATAATTTAGTACCATGCTGAACATATGTCTGCCATCGCAAGATCACTTTTGAACAGGAGAATGATTTTAAATAAAGTAAAATTGTAAGGTTTTATCCTGAAGAATTTAAATGAGGAAAGTAATGCATTTCAGCACAAACCCCATAACTAATCCAGTCACATAAGTAGCCCCTCTCTGTCGTTCTTATAATTTAGAACAAAAAAGCAGCCNCATGTCAGAAAGTTTTAACTTTTCAATCTCTCTGCCAAAAAATTAATCAGATAATTTAGTACCATGCTGAACATATGTCTGCCATCGCAAGATCATTTTGAACAGGAGAATGATTTTAAATAAAGTAAAATTGTAAGGTTTTATCCTGAAGAATTTAAATGAGGAAAGTAATGCAATTCAGCACAAACCCCATAACTAATCCAGTCACATAAGTAGCCCCTCTCTGTCGTTCTTGTAATTTAGAACAAAAAAGCAGCCATTACTGTAGCAATTAATGTATACAAAGAAAAGAACATGACCCAGATAAACAAGAATATCCCAAAAAGACTAAGTTTAAGGTTTCCTCATGGTGAGATGCATTTTTAAGCAATAGGAGATTTTTCATTCTTATCTAAATATAATAATCAAATTTACACCTCAATTCCCCCACAACAGAATGGAGATGAAGTAAGCCATTGCTAAACATGCCCACACTCAGAAGCTAATTGTCTATTCAAACCTTGTGTGTTTACTAACTCAAAGTAATGGTTAGTACAGCATTAAATTATTTGTGATTAATATAGATTTGACAAACTGATCTCACTTACGTTTTAGCAGCCTGCCTGCCCTTCCCAATGGCAGCACCAAAATACCTCTAGAAGAAATGCCAAAAAAATTATCAGTAAAAAAACTAACATAACACTGGGGAAAAGAGAATCTCAAAGAACTTGGTAAGTATTACAAAGCCAGGATGTAGCCATAACAAATAATAAAAAATAGACTCACATAGGAAACACCAGAAGGTTCAACCATGTACAACTGTGGTCCATCTCTGTCATAACCTCCTAGTATGACACCACATCCAAAAGGTCTGCAACACCATTATACCTCTCTCAATAAGTAAAATATGTCAGGAAATACAACTTGAAATTGATCAATAACACTTGGTCAGTTCTCATTATACCTGAGCCACCAATAAAGTGTACAAAGGTGCACATAACTAGCCACACGATCGGCAAGTTCCTTAACAGGGATTGGGTCCCCATACACACTGGAGGAAATAAAACAAAATGAATATCTTTTCTTTTCATAAGTAGAACTGACATAACTATCATAAAACATTTAAGAAAGAATGCCTCACAAAGTTATCATGCACTTCAATTTAAATCTACTAGTATGTCAAAAATACACAAAACACTGTCTAGGTCGTGGCGTTAGTCTAACTGATATTGACCAAGTTTATCATAGAATTCCTTCCTTTTGGTTTTCAAACATCAAGCAGAACCTTGTGACTATTTTACATTAGACAGAAGAACCATTCATTAGTTTCACAGACTACTTGCTGAAGGTACACAGATTTTCTTCTTTCTTTTTTTTTGGGATAAAAGCAGAGAATATTTGCTACATGCAAAGTGTGAAAATTCGTGTTCAGCCAATGCCTTTGCTTCTTCTTCAGTGACTGGAAAGAAAAGTAGACTATTTCAGGGTAAGACAGTTCTTTTGGGAGGCAGACATTTTTATCAACTCAGGTTCATCTGTAGTTAAATTCACGATGCCTTTACTTCTTCCTTTCTTGGAATTTTTGGAAAAATTGAATTTTATATATTGATATCTTTTATTCTTTTGGTTAGTTTCTAGACCAGCAGGATGGATTTTGCATATATATCTTATCCACATGGGCGTCATTACAATGGCTTATTTGTAATGAAATCTGTGATTTATCCAAGAAAAGATTGCTTGACCTATTTGAGGCACAAGTTACAAAACACAGAGTAGGTAAGAAACAGTAATATGTGAAAGTTGCTACTTGCTACTTATTTTTCTTGTGGGCAATATATGGCAAATCAGGACAACTTATAATTTTCTACTTCAAAAGGGAGAATAAGGTTGAGTTACTAGACAGAGATTCAATAAGTCCACCTATCTTCTATGTCAGTGGCACATCAATCGAGAAAAGAGATAAAGTATTCAGTCAGAGGAAACAATATAAACATGTGCAAATATAGAGAAAAATGAGGAGGGCGTTTTCAGGTGTTACAGGAGCGTAGAGCAAACCTATCATAGTTAGTTGCTTCAGACTTGGCTCTGGCAACAATTTGCCTCCCATCAGCTGCTAATCCTGCCACAGCCTAAATTTGGAAGAACATTCACGCATACATCAAAAGAAATTCAAATATGAGGGTAATCAAGCCCGTAACTGAGACAAAATCAAACAAAGAACTCACAGAAATTCTTGTGACACCTATAGCAAATAGCAATGCATCAAAGCAACTAGACTTTTTTTCTGGATAAAACAAAAGCAACTAAAATGTGACATATTGGCATTATAGATTAAATTTTAAACTGAGAAGTAGCCCCAATGCTCTAACCTTATTATAATGATACACCAGTTGCTTTGGTCCATTGCTCCTTAACTACATTTTACGTTATAGTTTCCATGACTTTCTGATACTCACTATCTAATCAAGAGAGCATGAAAGACATCCCAAAATAACTGCTATAAATAAGGTCATGCGTGGATGAGGATTCTAATTTAAGCTTAATCATGTTTCCCATACAAGATCTCTCAGGGAATGAAATAAAATAAACACGTCAATACACAAATCACTCCACTTGCAATAAAAGCTACTGATCTAATAGATACTGGTGATTGAGGATGGTAGTTTTATACTCAGAGTTCTTCCTTTTCTTCCAAGCTCAACTTCCATTATCTCATTCAACAAACTCTTAAATCCTACCTGCTCCATCAACCATCAGTCAATGAAGCATGAATTCCACTGATTTTCACATCACCTCACCACTAGCTATTCTTAGGCAAGCTTATACACAAATCCATGCTCACATACTATACATGTCAAGCAGGTCTCTTTTATGTATGCTCTTTGCTGTCATTACAGAATTAAAAAATTAAAAGCAAAAAAAAGGCAAGAAGATAGGCAAGACATAATAAAATGTGAGTGACACAGTACCATGCCAGAGTGGCGATGAACAGAGTGTATTCTTCTATTGGAACCCGGCAGCATCATCTTCGATGGAATAAGCTTCTCAACCCCCTAAAATCCAGCCAAAGTTTAAAAAACGAAAAGATCCAATACTGAAACTGTGAGACAAACAAATTTTTAGAATCCCTACCAGCACAATCCCGTCTTTGCATTTGATACCAATAACAGTCCTGCAATAAAGTTCCAATTGTAAGATCTCATTTGGCGACTAACAACGCAGACAAAGATGAAACTATAAAGGGGAAAGATGGAAAAATTGTTCCAATATCTTAAACCTATTGTTCAATTTCTCGAAGAAAATATCCCATGTGAAATTTTTCCCCTAAATTGAGTGAGACATAGCTCGGTGCAAGTTTTATTTCAAAAAAAAAAAAAATCAGAGTTCTAGACGAAGATAAACCCAGATCAAAAATCTATGAGTTGTATATATATAAAGCATAAAATTGAAAAATGCAGGAAAAGAAAGCGAAATGGAAAATTGTAGGGTACCCGCTGTTGTCGACGGCTTTAGCAGCGTACTCAATCTGGAAAACTCGGCCATCAGGCGAGAAAGTAGTGACTGAGAGATCGTAACCTGTTCCGATGCTACTCATGCTTTCAAACTAGCGATTTGTGCCAAATCCTCTTCCTCGTCTACTGTCACACTTCTTGCTTTGGAGCTCGTTCGGCTTCGGCACTAGGAAAGAAATAAAGGAACGTTTGTCTTTGGCCTCAAGAAAAATAGAAGAGTAACTTCGTTCTCGGGTTTGCGGCCGAAGGCGGGTAAAAGTGTATAATTGCTCAAGTGCCTCTTATCTTACTAGTATTTATATTTTTGTCCAAAATATTACAAATTATTCTAGTATGGTTGTGCTTCACCTTAGAGCTGGGAAAATGGGCTGAGCCTGATGAGGCCCGATAAAATAGTGGCCTGGGTTCCAATATCATAGGAACATTTAAAATCAAACCAATTTGGCTCGGCTCAATCTAGCTCGTGGCCTAATTAGCCCGTTTTGCTCTTTTTTTTTTTTTTTTTTTTTNTTTTTCTTCAGCTTTCAATTGTCTTGATTCTTCAAAGCAATCCCTAAGTTCTTAATTCAAAATTTCATTTCTCACACTCTGGTTCTCCCATTTTCTGCCTCTCCTTCTACGGTTCTACCCCTCTTCGCCTCTCCTTCTCCAATCTCCAGCACAAGCCAGCACTTCTCAGTTCTGATCTTTCACCCTTTTGATACCATTAAGCTTTAAGAGAAACTAAATCTCTTATTACTTAGTCTTTCTAAAATTGATTTAATGAAGTTCATAGAGAAAACATATTTACGTTAAAATAAGGTAAGAGAGTCCAAATTTATGTCCTAAATATACCCCTTTTATTGTTTTTACAGGTAGGGTATTAGAAAAATTGAAGTTAAAGGCTTAATATAAAAAATCAAGTGGAAGGAAGGCTTTGGGGTGCTGGCGCTGGAGGTCCTGCGACAGCACCCTTCGAGGCCAAGATGCCAGCGCCCAGTGTTGGTTTCGCAGTGCTAAGCGCTGAAATCCAAAGGTAGCAAATTTTACCCAGAAAATCACTGTGTATATGGAAAATAAATCATACCCACTTCATGAAAAGCTAAGAAACCCCAAATAACATTGAAAAAACAATACCCATCTGACAAAGTGTGGAACAAGTTATTTATGGCGTTATTTGCGCAAATGTTTATTTCGAAATACAAGAGTTTGAGACATTAATAATTTATTAAATTTATTTTAGTCAAGACTCAAGTGACTTGATTGCTGAATTTGTTGTGCTAAATACTTTTTAATTAGTATGTGGTTAATGATACATTAGCAGTTTATTATTATAGGTTTATTTGAGTTTATATTTTGATTAAATATATTAATATTTGATGTTTTATAATCAATATATTCTCATATTCTCTAAAAAATAAGCATGGTAAAAAAAATTAAAAAATAAATTTTAGTCCGTTTTGGCCCGCAGTCCAAAGTGGGTTGGGCTGGACTGTGATTTTGCTAGCCTAATTAGAATTGGGCCAATTTGGCCTGTGACCTGATGTGGCCCAACTCTAATGGGCTGGGCTGACCCATTAGCCAGCTATACTTCACCTTCACCCAAGAGTAGTCAACGAATTTTTTTTTACATGAATTACATCTTGTACGTCAGGTTGTTTATAATATGTCTACTTATCTTTTAAATTTAAATAAATTATATTAACATGTTTTACATAAAGTTATGTTGAATATCACGGAATTATTTTATAAAATTACATACCAAATCAAGTGATAGCCGTTCATTGCTATTTATGATGTAAACTACTAGTTGAAGTAATAATTAGTGTAAGTCTATGTTACATTTCATGTTCAATTTAAAAGGTATTTTGCGTGATTTTCTTCCACATAAAACTAAAGTATATAATCCTATCAATTTAATCAAGTTTTGTAAATAATTGCAAGTTAAATACAACTCATTTTGTCACGTTATATGATAAGTATATAAACTCACTATATGTAAGAAATACCAGATTAAACATTTTAAATAATCACATTGTCACAATTTGTAATATTCAATAAAATAAAAATTAGAATTTTTTTAATCAATCAATTTCTTAAAAGTTAGCACAATCATCCTCTACAAAATAAAATAGTATTGGGTAAATTGCATAAAATCTTCTTCAATTTTGAGTTATGTGTAATTTACTTATGCACTTACAAATTGTGCAATGAGTAGTATTTTGAAGTTTTAAACTTGTGAAAAAAAAAAAAAAAAAAAAAAATCTCTCCATGACTAAACCCATCAGTCCAAAATTGAAGGGGATCCATCTATTAGAGTTTAATCCATTGTGAGGCATTAGACAAGGGATCCATTGTCCCCATATAAATGGTGGAAGCCTAATGAGCATGGCTTGGAGTTGCTGAGAAACGGTCAGCGACATCCTCGACATGTTACATTACAGGGACGTGAAAGTAATATCAATTTATATATTACTATATAAACTTAAAAAAAAAAATTATTTTTATGAGTAAGATTATTTATAATTATTGTATTTTCTCTCTTTCTTTTATTGTTTTTTCTGTTTCTCTTTTTTCTTTTTATATATCTAATTCTTCTATGTTAAATAGTTGCCCGTATTTTACATGCGTTGCAACTAGTATATATTAAAGTTGGATTTCCATTATCACTGAGTATTCATTATTCAAAATTCTAAAACAGAAAAGTTTGTTGATTAGTTATCCCCTACCCAACCTTTGGGTACTGATAGCTGCTCATAAACTCAATGTCATCTTCCCAACCCACATAGAAGAGTCATGATTGATCGAAGTGAAACAAAAAAATAAAAAAGAAATGTCTTGTTTGTTGTTGAAGATGAGTGGGACTCGTTTGCTTGTATCAGATTTTGTATTGTCTTTCATGCGGTTTGGGCAGGGGTTCTCATTCAGATATTTGTCGACAGAAAGTTGGGCTTGGATCATGAGATTGAGCCGTGTAGTGAGATTGTGAAGGCTGCACTTTCCATTATAAACTCCTTCTTCTTTGCATTTCTGGGAAAATTTACCAATGGTGGTGCCTACAATCCTCTCACAGTTTTGGCTGATGCCATTTCTGGGGATGTCAGTAACTTCCTTTACTGCGTTGGTGCCAGAATTCCCATTCAGGTTAGCTTTTTGCTGCTTTTATGATATTACATTACAAATACCTTGAATTAGAGGACCGATTCCAATTCCGAGTATTCTGCCTTCATTTCCAAGTGTCAAATAAATTTTTGTTCAACTAAATATGAATTAACCCTCCTTTGTGCTTGCTTGCAAATTACAATTATGGAACTAAAAACCAAACAGTATGTTGTCAAGTGATGATTTACATGTCTCTGCCTTACGTTGTAACTATAATAACAAAAAAAATTATAAAGATAAAACTTAGGGAAAGCATAATTGCGAGCCTTCCACAGTGTGAACATAATTTTACATTCTTAAAACTTCATATAGTTTCATAAATTATAGTGGAAGGACATGTCAAATAACAATCTTTATCAACTTCTAAGTAACTCTCTTATATGCTTAGCAAAAAAAGGATTTTTTTTTTATATGAAAAAAAAAGTTGAGCTTTTATTCAAGAAAGTATAAAGTTTGAATTGATTTATGCTTGATGAGCTAATCCTTTTGGATTAAATGAGTTAAATTGTTATGTTATTTCAATAATCCTCACGGCAAATTGTTATAATGCACTGGTAGTATGATCTGTGCTCAGTTTGAATAATAATATTTTCAGGCCGTATAGCATTCCTTTTTTTTTCTTTTTTCTTTNCCCCTTTCATTTCACCAACTTAATGAAGAATTTATCTTAGAAAAAAAAAAAACCTTAATGAAGAATTAGAAGTTTTGTTGGATTAGGTAGTAGGGAGCACACAAGTTTCTCTGATCTCTTCGTCTTAAGTGTAGGAGCTGTTAGCAATGACATTTTTATATTAGTAATGTGATGAGGTTCAAGTAAAAAAGTAATGGGGAACATCAATGTAACATTCCTTTTTCTTTAATGTTTCTGTGTTGTCTTTTGAATAATAAAATTTAACTGCTTTTTTTGTTTGTCATTAAATAAATTGAGTTAAATTATTAAATTGGAAATATAGGAGAATAAAATTTAAATATAGGAACTCAATTTTTTTTTAAATCTACAGATTAATTATAACATGAATATGAGTAATTTATATGTAATATTTTTTTTTTGATATTTTTGATTGCGACTTTAAATTTAAACAAAGAATCTATAAATCTTAAAGATGACCTAAATACTATTCGACTACAAACTATATGATTATATGTAATTATAATTATAATTTTTTTAATGTTAAATTATAATAATGTGACACATGTAATATTAAGCTATAATATACTTAAAATTTGAACACTTATAAATATTTTTTATTAATTTTATAATGAAAATGTTTTAAATTTAAAGTATATGTTTTGAAATAAATTCAAGAAAGTTATCATAATTCTTATAAAAAAAAAGTTATAATAATATGTTACATTACAATATAATGTAAAAATAATATCATTTTTTATTAAGAAACTTTTATAAAAGAATTTTTTTCTAACCTTGTTCTCTTCTGACTTGTGAGTCATTACTCCAGTCAGCTCTTTTGTCAGAATCTAAAACTGTGGACGAAGAAGAACGGACCCATCAAAACGGGAACGTTGGTTTTATTACTTTATTATCCCCTAACCCAGCTGGGTCTGGGTGGTGGTGGTGGGTGAATCCATTGTCATCTTTCCAATAACTATTCACAAACAAAGTCCAATAATTCGAGAGTAGATTCCTCAGCATCAGCCCCTGCATTGCATTTGCCGCAGAGACGCATATCTCTATCTCTACGCCAATATCCACATAGAGAAGAGATTTGGCCATTTAATACTCCTGCTTCCAACAGAAACAAAACACATTAATTTCCGTTTGTTTCTCGTTGAAAATGGGTCGGGCTCGTCTGCTTCTTTCGGATTTTCTTGTGTCTTTCATGTGGGTATGGTCAGGGGTTCTGGTTAAGATATTTGTCTACAAATATTTGGGTTTGGGTCATCAGCCCCATGGTGAGATTGTTAAGTGTGCTTTTTCCATTATGAACATGTTCTTCTTTGCATTTCTGGCAAAAATTACCAATGGGGGCGCCTACAATCCTCTCACAGTTTTGTCTGGTGCCATTTCTGGGGATTTCAGCAACTTCCTATATTGTGTTGGTGCCAGGATTCCCGTTCAGGTTAGCTTTTTGCTGGTTTTTTAGTATCAGAAATATGATTAGTAATACCACATGTGAATTGGGTTTCCTTTGTTTTTTTGGTTGTTTAGTAATACCATATGTGAAAACAGAATCGTGGGTCTTGCATGTTTTGTCAGATGTGCATTATGAGTTGATTGATCCAATGTTTTTTTTTTCTAAGTGTATTTTGGGGTTTGAATTTGCATGCCCCATCCTACAATTCTTTCTTTACATGTCCCATCTGTAGAAATCTAGTATTCTAGACAGAGTAACGCAGTCAGCGTAATCCTTTAGTTTCTTGTTGCTTATTTCTTCAATAAATTTTCTGATTGTTTCCCTGAATACCTATAAATTGATGACTTTTGAGGACTGACTGTAGTAACATGTATTTGAAAAATGTTTCTGATATAGAAAAATAGGTTCTTTACCCTGCCTTATATAGTTCTTTAATTTTGCTATGTACCTAAAGGCTGTTATCCTAACTGTAAAAATTTTGCTTACACTTTCATCATTTTGTCTTCATATGATTTTGCAAATATTGATGTAGTTGTAATTAAGTGACTTAAATGGTTTGCCCCTGTTGTAAATTTCACCATTTTCCTCTCTTAAATGCAGTGAGAATATATTTATAGTTTGCAGAATACTTGTGGCCTAGACTAGGAGGCTTTAAGGGTTGGATATGTAAGAAACCCAAGATAGAATTACAAGCATCCTAGAAAAATCAATGCCGTTTTTTATTACTTAATAGCATGGTATATTTGATAAACATTTTCTGATAATGTTTGGAGGTATCTCATCTGGGGCATTGTCTACATTGTTTTTTTATTTCCTTATTTATTTTTGGATTGTTATCCACTTATCCTAATCGAAGATTGAGTTAAATTATTTAATTAATTAATTGAAACGTTGAGGTTAAATAGTGTGCCTGCTTGAAGTGTTATGTCAAGATGGTGGTATCATTGCTGTCAATGTGGTATTTACCTATGATTCTGCCTCATCTCGGAAGACACACGTGGCATGTGATGTAAATTGCTGTTAAATGGCAAAATTCCCAAATTGCTTTCCCTTTTTCTTCTCTGCGGAGTGATAAACCCATGCTGGAAGTTGTTTGTTACCTGTCTTATTTAACAGTAATGAGAAATACTCTTATTATGCGTATGGATTGAAAAGAAATTCCTCTCCTAGGCCTCCCTGTGTTTTTAATTGAGTTTTTATCACAGGTGAAGCTGTAGCAATCTTTGGACTAGCATGTGTTGATAAAATTGCTAACTAGATAGAAAGAGTATTGTTTAGATCTAAGATTCTGCACATAATATTGATGTGGTGATATGTGAGGAGGCAAGGATTTTATTTGGAATGAATTTGTAGAATCTGTATCAAGTGTTATTCCTATTTTTGTGAATAACTTGTTTCATAGAAGCCCGTTGAAGCATTTTCCAGACATCTTAAATGTCCAACACACAAGTCTTGAATTTCAGATAGCATTCTGATATGCATGGTTTTATTGTTTCCAGGTGCTTGGATCTATTACTGGGGTTAAGCTTATTATTGATACCATTCCTCAAGTAGGAAGCGGACCACGTCTGAATATAGACATTCATCGAGGTGCACTTACAGAAGGATTGCTAACATTTGCAATTGTGATTATCTCACTTGGACTTGCCACAAAAATTCCTGGAAGTTTCTTCATGAAGACTTGGATCTCCAGTGTCTCCAAATTAACACTTCACATACTTGGCTCTGATCTTACTGGTGGTTGTATGAACCCGGCTGCGGTAAGCACTATCATTTCTGTTTCATCTGCATTTATTTTGGTCTTAGATAAGTTTGATTATGAAAAATCATAGAGGAACCTTGTTTGATTTGTTCAGGTAATGGGATGGGCTTATGCTCGAGGAGATCACATAACCAAGGAGCACATCCTTGTCTACTGGCTTGCCCCCATAGAGGCAACTCTACTAGCAGTGTGGACATTCAAATTGCTTGTGAGGCCAGCGAAAGAGAAAACAGGCAACAAAAGTAAATCAGATTGATGCAACTCCCACTTTGTGTGCTAATTTACCTGATTTCCATTCAACGTAAATTATTGTTCAGGTGCATCTCAACTACTTCAGGTGACTAACATGTAAATTATTGTTCACTGTTTAGTGCTATCAATGATATGTTCCTTTGTAAAACAAGCAGTTCTCTGATTGTATCAATTCAAGCCCTTGCACTTGTGTTTATTAGGCATGAAAACAAGCACGAATATAATTGACAAGCAATTCATACATGTGGCTCGCGGAGTATAACTACCAAGAATTTCAGTGATTTAGCAGTGCTGATTTAATAAATTGAACCAGAGAACAAAGGAATAAAAATAAAAATTTACATAATGATGCTTGGTGTGGAAGTAAGTGTAGGAGAAAAAAAGGGAAAAGAGGAACTTGGTTGTTAACGCATAGGAAGTGAGAAAGAACAGGTACATAAAATGTCATTCTTCTTTAACGAGTAGGTGCCTTGCTTCAATCTCACTAATTACATCACGAAATACTGCGTCATATTGAATAAGTTTTACTTCCCTGTTATTATTATTTTTTAATTAGAGACCATATAAAACAACATAATAACTAAGGTATTGGATTTAGAACCAAATCCATCCTACCTTCACCAAGGATGCAAGATTATAAGTAGGGAAAGAATCATCTCTACTCCAAATATGATGTCAGTGGCCTCCAATGATTTTTAAAATACCAAAACGAAAAGGTGAAAACAAGCACTAGGAAAAGTGAACTAAAAGAACTCTATCGTCACAAATGATACAAGGAATATTGGGAGAAAACATGGTACAAAAGACCTCATCAGGTTAATGTTTCCTTAGTGTCGAATACTAAGTTTTACTTCGACAGGAGTAGCACTCAAGATGAACATTATGATTGAGATCAAAAGGAATTTATACACAAACTCAGTACACAAGCTGTGGTTCAAACTCTGCAAAATCTACAGATCCAGACTCAATTGGTGGCATTAAATATGTAGCCAAGAGCTCAGATGCCAAGGCTGCAATATGTGGAATCCTCTTTAAGTTCTTTACCAAGGGAATGTCATCGCTCTCCCCAACAGCAAGCAGCTTCTGGTTTATCTCCACCATCCGGTCCAGCCTGCGCTTGAACTCTGGGTTCTCAACATCGAGAACAGCAGGGAAAATCCTTGCCGTTGTGCGGTTTGTCTGCAAAAATACAAATACAGAAACGAAGCTTGAGTTATTTCCTATAATTCAAGTGCATTTGCTCTTTGTTTCACAACGGTATGATTTCTCAAGTCAATTATTTTTAAAGAATGCATGAAACGTGAGCTGCATGAAAATGAGAAGAAGCAGATGTAGATTATAGCACATAAATGACTGTGAGCAAAGCGAAAGACCATGCAACAGAAGCTCACCTCAATGATGACATGCATATCAAATTCTTTTGTGTCGAGTCCAATGCCTTCATAGAAAGCTGTACGTTGACAATCATTGAGATACATTGTCACGTAGACCTGCAGTAAAAATTAGGTGTGAATAGAAACTTATAAAGGAAAAAAAACACAAGCTACTTTGAAGGACAAACAAATGTGGTCTGTTTGGTTGGAAGAAATGGACAAGATGCACTTCATGCTTCAGAGTTCAACAAGATTTTGCATAATGGATATATTTGTCATCCGTGAGTACCTTATTAGCTAAGGTCAATAATCCTTATACCTTGTTTTCCCTTCACTTTAATAAGCAGCTTAACATGACACCGATTGACACTAAGTATAAAGGTTTCAGCTTAAGAATATGAAAAGAAGGTAAACAAATTGTACACATAAGCAAGGATTACCGATAGGCAGAAGAACCGGGACCACAACTTTGCCTTCCAGTCATTGAGAAATTGTGGCTGTGCTTTCATCAATGCAGAGAAGAAGTCTCCATGCCTATTCTCATCCTGGCACCAGTTCTCAAAATACTTGAAAATAGGGTAACACTGATACTCGGGGTTTTCCTTGAGATGTCTGTAAATGGTTATGTATCTCCAGTATCCAATTTTCTCAGACAAATATGTAGCGTAGAAGATAAACTTTGGCTTGAAAAATGTGTATTTTCTAGCCTTTGTCAGGAAACCCAAGTCCAATGCCAAATTGAAATCAGATAAACCCTTGTTCAAAAACCTGCATAGAATTAAAACAACGAGGTCAAACACCATCAAGCAAAACATAAAATAGCAGGCTAAGAGATTGGAGGGGGAGAACTAAAGGCATAGGATGTTTCCATACCCAGCATGCCTGGCTTCATCCCTGGACATGAGAGAGAAAATCTCAGCCACCACTGGGTTGGTTTTCTGTAATACCAACATTCCAAGCAATCAATCAGTCTAGGAATCGAAGAAAAAGAATATATAGCTTAATGCAAAACAAACACAACCACCCACAAGTTTCCAGCTAGAACAACATCAAGTAACAAAAGACTCAAAACTCATGAGACCCATGAAAACAAGTGTCTTATGATAATTCTAGCAAGTGCGAAGATATTTTCTTATAGATTAACTGAGCCTAATATTATTTGCATGTAAGTTAATTAGAACCCCAGTTATCAATTTGGACAAAATCAATGCAGGTGTAAGAATTGAAGAAATAAAGGCGACACCTTGAGCCTTCTTCCGAGCTCTTTGTAGAGAAGGAAGCCAGAGAATTCAGCAGTGCAAGACCTCTCAAGGAACTCAACGAAGATTTGCCTAAGAGGGCCTTCAAGTTTGTCAGCAGCTTCCTTGAACTCCTTGTTCCTAACGAAGTGGGTCTGGTTGTAATCGGTCTTGAATTCCTGTAGAAGAGCTTCAAACTCAGACTGGTTCAGGTTCTTGTTAATCTCGGTGTTGAAAAGGGTCTCCATCTCATCAAAATCAGTGGTATAAAACCGCGGTGTCAAAAGGGTCTCCTTGATAGCAGTTTTATTGGCTTTCTTGCTTGGCTTTTTGGTAGGGGTGGCAGAAGCAGACATTCTTATGGTGCTCAACTTAGAATAGGTACCCATTCTTGGGTTACCAAATTTAGGGGTAACATTGCTGAATTTGGAAATGGGTTTTACAAGGGCCATCTCTGCTGCCATTTCTGGATGAGATTTCAGATGAAATGTCTTGTGGAGGAAGGTGGAAGAAGGGCTCAGCTCAGAACTTGAGCTCAGAGACTAACGAGTGTCTCAAGACGAGTATAACTTAGGTGTACAGTGATAGAATCTCATCCAATGAAATCTATGAATGTAAATTGGAATTCGACACGTGGCAGTATTGCAAGCTTCTACTGATAGCTTTGATTGGTTGTGTTAATTCCAATTGGATGACAACTTGGGGTTTTCTTTTAACTGCGTGAGATACTCGTGCCCGTTAGATATTTCTTTTTCTTTTTCCGGCACGAAAATTTTTATTTTCTATTTTTTTATTTTTCTGTTGAGGCGGTTATTTGCCAGCCACAACCTCTAGCGGTCTAGCCTAACTAGAAACTAAAAAGGACATCTAGAAGATTTATAACATCATCCTATGGAGTGATTCTTGTAGATATTACATTTTTACAAACTAAATACACAAATAAGGCATATTTCAAACTATNTATTTATATTTATATGTCCATTTCTCAAAAATAAAATTTCATACTTTTAGTCATTCTCTGAAAATATAAAAAAAAATTAATAAATTAAAATATCATAAACTATAGCTTAGGAAGAACATCTTTATCCACTGTCATTGATATTTTTTATTTTTTTGGTGAGGACAAAATTATCTGGAGACGTGTTCTTATTTTTAATAATGAAAAAAAAATGAGAAACAAAAAAGGCGTGAAAGAACAAAAAAGAAAATGGAAGAAAAATTTAGGGGGCCACATCTTTTTTTTTTTTTCTCTAGTTTTTCTAACCCCTAGCTTCATCCTTGATTTAAGTGGTACTTTGCTTTTACGAATTTTTTGAGTTAATATATGATTTTGATTATATTCTTTCATATTTTCAATTTTTATTTGGGCAAAAATTAAAAATAAAGAGAGGTTGCGGCTCAGTGGGCCACCTCCAACTTCACCTCTAACTGCAAAATGGCCGACAAACTATCTAAAGTGAAAAAAAAAAAAAAAAGACCAAAAGTGGGGAGGCATTACATCTTGGAGAGAGAAATGAATGCCATTTTGTTTGAAATGGGATACTAAGAAAAATTCTAAATTTCTAACAATAAATAGAAAACATCCAATCTAAATGTTGACAAAGGGCTGAATAGAAGGGAAAATGAAAATCTAGAATAGTACCTATGAATACCCACCCAGACACAATGTTTCTCTGCATTATTTTGAACACAAGGGGGCGTTTACAGCTTACAACAAACACTTGTCTCCATTTCCAACAAAAATGGCATCAATGAACTTTTTCTTGTGGCCTGCATATTCGAAAATCTTACAAACCATCGATTACTGCAACGATGGAAACAAACTATCCTTTATGTCTACTTCAAGGCAAACAAGCAAGAGAAGAGAGGACCTGCAGCAAACCAGTTACAAAGATCTATTAAGGGAACAGCACAAGAATGCAACTAAAAAAGAAGAAGTTTATTTGCAGTGCATTCTGCATTTTCAGCATGAAAATATTTCAACCACAATTACAGGTTTACAAATTTCCAGTGTTTCATTCTTCTCTGAACCCAAGTACTTAAATTTCAGTCAGAATAATCAATTTTCTGTTACAGTGGTTAGCGTTTAACACTTCTAACTTTTGCGTCAATGAATCAATGCAGGCTTAAACCAGAGTTCAGTTTATGGCTCCAGAAATTCCATAAAGTCAAATCTTCAAATTTTGTAGAAATTAATATAAAATTAGGCAATTAAGAGTAAGAAAAAACCTGTAAGATGGAAAGCAAACGCTGGCATTGTGGTTTAATATTAGCTATTTCTATCATCGATTTCCTTAATTGCATTTGCTCCATCCAGAGCAATGGACCTTTGGGCAGACTCTCTGACTTCATCTCCAGCATGGTGGTTTTGCTCAGGCACTTCCACTCCCCCTTCAACTGTGGTGCATTTGAAATCTAGCACTGTAGCAGCAGAGGTTCGCGCTGAGCCTGAGTCTCTTAATTCTTGCTCAACACTGTAGAATGGATCAATAGAAAGCTGTCCTTCTTCGTCTCCAAACTTCATATCTTCCTCCCATTTCTCATAATCAAAGTTCCGCAAAAGTTCAGGAATCGGAATACCACCATCCTCTGCACGCATAGATCCCATTTCAATGTCAATTTTCTCCTTTGTGCCATTTGTAGTCACAGACCCCATTATCACAGGTTCATCTTCCAGCAGAAATGATCGAAAATTATTCATTGAAAGAGGAATAGTGGAGCAAAGTGTTTCCATAATATTCCCAGGCTTTCCCTTGTTGTATGGGTTCTGATTCTTATCATATCGGTAACGGAAGTTCTCATAAGTTGTCTGTATGACAACAAAAGCAAAAGTATAACTAGGTTTGAACTAAGAACCAATAATCTAGTATTTGAGGCAAAAGAATCAGAAAATATAATGGCCGTATTTTCATGCACAAATAACAACAAATGAGAAACTAGGTGAGTTCATGCTGCTGTCTCTGTTAAGCCCATTTATCTTGTCTAATTAGGTGATTGTTCAACAACTTTGACACCAAAGTTTGCATAAGTGATTGTGTTGTGTGATTGAGACAGATTCGGCACATTTTGAGGACTAAGATCGTTACCTGGTTTGTGCAAAGGAGATAGAGATGGAAAGCTGTGAGGCCACCAACAAACCAGACAGCTACAAAGCAGTATATTATGAGAAACCCTGATACATAATCGTGTACTATTGTCTTCCAAACTGACAAGTGATTCTGAGCAAGATTGATCCAAGAAAACACAAAGACATATATGCACAGCACGGTTGATGTTGAAATAAACATGAAGAAGAACCGATAGTTTCGCTGCAACATATCAGCATGCAAGAAATGAGATCAAGAGGAACATTTGGAACTAATAAAATTAAACAACCCACATCAATAATTTATATGAAAAATGTTCCTAGTATTCTTTTACCTAGAAATGTATCTAACCAATTAAAGGTAAAGGAGCCTCTGAGAAGACATATGAAAACTAGGCTATACTACTCTTCCCTCCCTCTCCATAACATAAACGTAAGAGGGAGTTACATGCAGTAAGCGCTATCTACAGGTGATCAACATAGCCCCTACCAGGTACCAGCTGAAAATCTAAAATGAAACATTCCTTGATTAAAACTAGGTCCATGACTCATAGATGCTCTCTCAAGTAAAACTGGAGTCACTGACTCTGCCTAAAACCAGACATATCGAGAGGATAGTGGAAAGAAGTGAGCAGCTGCTACAATTTTATTAGGAGCACTTTTATGTTAACTCTCCTATATATTTTATTAATGAATCGTGGTTGCATTATTAGGATGATGACATTATTACTCTCTTACAGTCATTTATCCTTCAAAATCTGGGTTTTAGGAGCACTATAAGATGTATGGATGCTAGCATAAACATAGAATATCATCTTTTTTTTTTAATATGCTCGTTTTTAAACTTCAGTATTTATAATAAAGTGAACTTACTATTCCAACGCACTGACCAACCCAGGGACAGTGATGATCAAATCTCTGGACACAATTGTTACAGATGGAACAATGAGAAGAACGAGGAGGGCGATAAAGCAAACATGTATCGCAGAACTTCACTTTTACTGTGTGACCATTCACAATTACATCTTTAGTTCGAGGTAGTTTCAGATGAGGGGTTGTACCATTAATCCACTCCATGGAAGGGGTACGTATATCAAACGACTCATCTAATTCAGGAGGTCTTGAATTCCTAGGGACAATTCCAGGATCTCTTGCAGAAGTCAAGAAGAGGAATATTAAATCCTGCACAAGAGTTTTCCGAAGTATCAGCTTTTACTTTCAAAATAAGAAAGGAGCTCTCATCTGGAACTGGTAAAATGACAAGTATCAAGCAACATTCAATCATAAGCATGGAAATAACTTTTAATGCCACTATGTTTCCAGTCTGCTGGAAAAGATCCAAGTTCTGGAAAAAAACTAAATATCTGCCATAACAAAGCAATTGGAAGATTTAACATCCATTTTTTTTCCTTTTACAGATAATAAAGTTGATGCACACTACTAAAATGACATTGTAGTTCTGAAAACAAAGTGGGTCTCTAAAGTAGCAAAAGTAATTTTCTTTTACCAACATTGAAATTTCTTGCTGCCACAATACCTTATACCTTAGGTAGCCACTTGGATATTCTTATGCATAATGAAAATTAAAGAGACTTTTGATTTCTATAATATAAAAAAGGTGAAAACACAAAAGGAACATAATCAGATTAAGTAGAAAAAAAGGAAGCTGACTGATTTCTGAAAAATCTACTAGCTCCAAAGACAGACATATAAAGAATATTTACCAAAACAGTGAGCATTGAACCGACAGTCAATACAGCGTACCAACGAACATCATTAATGGTCTCCTCATCTTTGATTTTAAAATATGTCTTTACACAAAACGCAATTGCAGGTCCAGTAATTAGGAATGTGGTGAGAAACAGCGAAGCTACATCAGGACCAAAGACCAGTCTACCGCCACAGAAAAATCTCTGAAAGGAAGGCAAGAAATAGTTGAATCAGTAGAGTATAATATACTTCTAGTTGCTTCTGGATGTCCAATCATACCTCAATAATGTATATTGCATGTTTTCAACCCGACATAACTACTTAGTACTTTCAAATGGCCAAAATTTAGAAGCTTTTAGCCCACAGCTATGCCAAAATTAGCTACGAAAGTTTTGATCATATGAATAGAGTTTTCCAATTTAATTGGTACACAAATGACTTGATAATATGAAAACATTACTGATTTACAGTGCAAATCTGTGACTCTGCTTTTAAAAGGGAGGGCATAAGAGAAGAAACATAAACTATGCCAGATTAACCAGCTCTTTGCAAATGATTGGAACTGGTAATCCCTTATATGAATTTTGTTCAGCAAACTGTTCTATCTTTCCTATGGTAACTAAATATGCAACAACACAGTGTGGAACATAGAAGCAGCAATATACAAGAGCTTGGAAGTTTAATAATTAAGAGAAATCACATATACACGGGTGAATCATATAGGCAGTTTAAATTCACTTTTCCAATAATCAAATACTGCAATCTTAACGTGTTAAAGAGTGGCTGAAGAAAGAAAATCATATTTAACGGAAAGAACTCCAATCAGCCCGTCATGAGCCCAAAGTTCCAGCACCCCCCCGCCCCCCCGACAACCCCGAAAATAAAATAAAAAGAAAGGAAAAGCTCTGTAATTGACATGAACCTAATGGCTTGTATATAGGATAGACTTTAACCGAAAAAGCATTAATCGTTTTCACACATCATGATCACTCAAATCTCTCGCTCTTTCTCTAGTTTCCTTACAGATGGAACTTGAAAGGTAAATACTTACACTATGCTTTCATGTACTATTACCCAATCAAATTGTTAATGTTGCATTTATAATATACTGGAACAGTGGATTTAGCATTGAATTTCAAGCATATATCTACAGTATGCAAACAGAACTTTCTTTGCAATATCTGAACACTGGCCAGCTCAGAAACTAATTCACTATTCTGAAAATCAAAAGTACAGCAAGACTGACAAAACATAGAAAGAACTCAAGTCAGCCACTCCTGAGCCTAAAGTACCACCTTCTCCCCACCTCCAAAAGAAACACAGAAACAAATTGAACCTAACGTCCAGTATCTATATAGACTTCAACCGAGTAGTCACAGTCATGCATTATTGTGGCATGATCACTCAACTTTCTTTCTCTTAACTATCCAATGAAAGCAACATAAACGTCAAAAGCTTAAAAAACGCTCACTCCCCTTTCCCCAAAAAGAAATTGACAGGAAGAAATCCCAAAATTTAAAATTTTCAATATGGTGAAATTAAAAAAGAGAGAAGAAGCAACAATGAGTTCAAATTGACTTTAAATTGTGATCAAACGTGTTTTCTGCATTATAAGCAAAACCCAACTATGAGAACCAAACAAAAGGCAGAGAAGAACTCACATTATTTCCCCTCCAGACTTGGTAAAGCCTCCTTCGTTGCAAATTCTGGGGAATACTGCCAAAAGGAGGAGACCCCATATTTAGATTTCCGTTCCCAGCCACGGCGGCTCCCTCTCTTACAAAAATTGATCTTTGTCCTCCACGAAACACATGGCAGCCCAAAATCCAATTCAGCTTTCAACCCAAAAGTCCTCTGAGGAAGTGAAATTCCCTTATGGGTTCTTAAATTAGAGACTTTTTGTGAATCAGCAGTGGAGGTGAGAATGCAGATGAGAAGAAGGTAAGGAGTGAGAGAATAAAGAGATATCCTTTGAATCACAATCAACCTGGCTCTTGCTCATGAAGACGGATCATACCAAGAAGACGAGATTCTTCGTGTCTCTTTCTATCAATCTCTCAAAGTTTTCAGTTTTTTTTTTTCCTCGCTCTCTAATGCAAAGTGCTGGCAGCTTGAGGCGGATGTTTCGATTCATCGCGGCTTTTACGCGCCTAATGCTTCTTATTCGTTATGCTATTAGTTGATTCAGTCTATAATAACAAAACATTATTCGTTTTTCCGTTTTCATTTATAATATTATTATCTATAATTTATAAGAGACGCTCTAATACTCCTATGCCTCAACGTGCCCTCACATAGGCACAGCAATATTTTTGTGCTTGAATTTGTCTCAACGCGTTTTGTTTTATTTTATTTTATATTGTTTGTTTATCATTTTTTGTGCAATTAAGTTTTTCTTTTAATAATAATTTAAATGTGTAACATTTGGAAAGAAAATGTTAGGTCTAATAGGTAGCTGAAATGTGTTAAAAAGAGGATTTTATTTTTCAATATAACCAATGATTTAGTCTAAATAGCACTAATTCTCAATAATAAGAGAAAGTTTCTAATTTTAAGCATTTTTCAGATTGATAGATTATTGGTATTAAAGAAAAAGGAAAAAAGTTTATTATACTTAATCTGTTGAATATTGGAATTGTCACATATTGTTTCTAGAAATTTACTAATAGCTATTTTATAATCTGTTGACAGCTTAATCCTGCTGTTTATAGTCCAACTTCAAACAAAAGTGTTTGACAACTTATACAAGTGCACACGTGAAGGTCTGAGTTGAAATTACCAAGAGAAAGCATTTCCTTCTAATGTGGAGAGTTTGGAATATACGTAATAAAGCAGAAACAAATGCTTGGTGGTGGAAACAGATAATAATCTAGTTTAACTAATGCACAGCGGCAAACATACTACTGAAAAGGAGTTGGCATTTGGCAGTACATGGCTTATATAGCAGCCAATTTTAATTCTCAATTTCCAACTCACAAATCATAACATAACTAATTAACCCTTTAAAAAGATTTATAATTCAGTAAAATATAAGACTTATTTTTTCGTTTTTTTTTTGTTTAAATCTCCTTAATTATAAATATAATTGTCTACAGATAAAAAATAATAATTAACCCCCAACCAAAAGAAAAAAACTCAGTATATCTTATTTAGTGAGCTGTCAACTTAAATATTAATGTGAAAAGTTATTAAAAGTGAATTATGTTCTATTATTACCCTAACTGTTTTTNTTACCCTAACTGGTTGTTTTTTTTTTTTGTTGTCTCCTTCTATTTTTCCATTAAACAGAGACTTTGAGGAGTGGCTGATGGTTCAAGGTACATGCTGGCAAATGGCAATGTCTAAGTTCTAAGTATACCCATTGGCAAGGATAAGAGATGCATGCAGACAAAAGTTAAAACTTGGAATGATCAACAAGACAAATGGAAGCCTCGTTCATTAAAATTTGTATGTGATCAAGATGTGAACAAAAGCATGAAGATGAAGGTAGACGTTTGATGGTTGTCTAATATGTTTTTTTTTGTTGGGTCGCTAACAAGATGTATAGAGTTGAAACTAAGGGTGGGTTTAACATGGAATAACGAAAAATTTTATGGGTGAAAAATTTTGTACGTACAAAAAATTTTATGATATAAAAAGTCATTTGTAGGTTGATCCTAAAAATCTTCTTTATGTCAAAAAGATTNTTTTTTTGTATATGTAAATTTTTACCAGTACAATTTTTTCTCTCATTACTCCCATACCAAATATACCTCAAGTATATTCTTCCTTCTATATGATAACGTCTTGTCATGAAATGGCCCCAAGTAATTTATTTTAATAACGCTAACCCAAGATTTGATTTAACAAAAGCACAAAAAAGGAAAGAGAAAAAAGTTTGACTCTGAATTTCAATGTAGGGAGTTGGGTTGATATGGCTGCAAAACGATGCACTAAGTTGGAAGTTGAGATTTGCACAATGCAACGGAGTTAACCCTGTGTTGGGGTTGTAATGGAGTCATGATTGTTTTTCACTTGTAATTTTACTGAAATTGCTCTGTATCAACTCCAAAACAAAAGAAAATAGCCTGAGCAATGTACTTGTCAATGACAATGACTACAACTTTGATGGTCAAGCATAAGCAACACTAGGTGAGTATAAACAACTCCACAGAAGTTTAAGGCGCAGTTTGAATTGCAGAGCTTAAAAAGAAATCTACAATCCGCACTAGAGCTAGGAAGGGGAAGAAAGAAGAAGAAGACGAGGCCACATCATNGGGAGTTGGGTTGATATGGCTGCAAAACGATGCACTAAGTTGGAAGTTGAGATTTGCACAATGCAACGGAGTTAACCCTGTGTTGGGGTTGTAATGGAGTCATGATTGTTTTTCACTTGTAATTTTACTGAAATTGCTCTGTATCAACTCCAAAACAAAAGAAAATAGCCTGAGCAATGTACTTGTCAATGACAATGACTACAACTTTGATAGTCAAGCATAAGCAACACTAGGTGAGTATAAACAACTCCACAGAAGTTTAAGGCGCAGTTTGAATCGCAGAGCTTAAAAAGAAATCTACAATCCGCACTAGAGCTAGAAAGGGGAAGAAAGAAGAAGAAGACCAGGCCACATCATCCATCATACATAAACATAGCTCCCTCATTCTCATTCCATGTGCAATTTACAGTAATGATAATATGTTGAGTTTTCGTAGGAGATGAAACAGGAATGACTTCATTGATGCTCTTCATTTCTTTCCCTTTTTCATTTTCCTTAATAAATAATGTCACTTATCTCCCATGTCACCACAGTCATCAGCAAATCAGCATTCTAACCTTAAAATCCACTACCTACAAATATCCATTTCAGAATATTGCCCAAATGGACCTGCATGGAAAACAGTGAGACATAGTAAGGTATTCCTAAACATTTATCTATCATTTATCTCTTTCTTGTATTGCAACAGTGAAAGTATGAGAAGGATTTACAAGTTCTTTATCATTATAAGAAAATACCCAAATAATACATTTATTAATATCATGTGCCCTAATGAGTGTTTTGTTATATGTACATAGAGGCTAAAGCAAACATCAAAATGCTACCTTTGTCTCTGAAGAACCAGCAACGTAATCTGAAGGAGCTACTGCGTCCCCTTATCTGAAGTAGCATTGCCTTCCTTTGTAGATCTCCGTTGTGAATATTTTTGTTCTTGATCAACAGGAACGAAAATATCAAATGTGGCATCTTTTTCTCCTGCTTTCCTCTTAAGATAATCATCGATGCCACTGTAATCCAAGTCCTGTAAAATATTTGGATGTCGCATGCCATCCTTGCCATACTTTGTTCCCATTTCCATGTCAAATTTCTGCTTGGAACTTATAAAGCCTCTTTCAATATCGGAAGAAAAGGATTCACATGGTGTGTCCTCTTCTTCTGTAACCCACGCTCTGAAATTGATCATTGGACGTCGGATCTTAGCACAGGAGAGTTCTTTAAAGTTCCCCATTATTCCCTTTGTATACGGGTTTTCCTTCTTATCGTATCGGTACCGGAAGTTCTCGTAAGTTGTCTGCAGAGAAAGCAGATGCTGATAAAACATGTATACACTGAACCGAACACCAAAAGTAAATACGAAATTTAGTAAATGAATGCAATACCTGGTTGGTGGAAATCAAATAAAGATGGAAAACTGTTAGCCCACCAACGAACCAGACAGCTATGAAGCAATATACAATGAGAACAACCGAGAGGATATCGCGTGACATGATGAACCACAAGGTGCCCTTTTGCCGAAGAATGTTAACCCAAGAAAATGCAAACACATATATACACAACAAGGTTGATGATGTTATGAACAATATGAAGAATGGATAGTTACGCTGCAACATCATGAACAGGAGAAACAGTGTTAGATTCTGTTGAAGGGAGGGGGATAAGGAGAATAAATGAAGAGAGCAGACTCAAAGAAAGGAAAAGGATAAATGAAAACAACAGTCCAACTTTATTATGCTTAAAATGCAGTAGGAAACACATTGATGTTCCTAAATAGATATGATACTGATACATAAGGTTCTTTATGGGATTGAAGGAGATTTTGCATAGCTTACCATTCCAATACACTGACCAACCCATGGGCAATGGTGATCAAATTTCTGCACACAATTGTTGCAGATAGAGCAATGTGATGCACGTGGTGGACGATAAAGCAAGCAAGTATCACAAAACTTCACCTTCACTGTATAGCCATTGACCATTACATCCTTCACTCTGGGTATTTTCAGATTGGGGGCTTTATTATTTACCCACTCCATAGACGGTGTATTTGAGTCAAATGCTTCTTCAGCTTCAGGTGGTTGTGAATTCCTGGGGATAATTCCTGGATCTCTACCAGATGTCAAGAAGAGAAAAGTAAAATCCTGCATCAACCATCAAAGATCATATTTAAATATGATGAGCAAGCTAAGTACTCCCTATTGCCAAGAAAACTGTTTATTTTTTACCAACCAAAATTGTTAGAACCACTCCTCCGATCAGTACAGGATAGCTGAAGAAAGGATCGTCCCCTTTGATTGTTAACAGCATTCTTATGCAGAATGTTACTGCAGGACCTCCAATAAGGAATGTGGTTAAAAAAAGAGATCCTGCATCTTGACCAAAGACTAATCTTCCACCAAGCAGAAATTTCTGACATGATAAAAGAAGCTTAATAAGATACCAGTCCATTTGATATCACAGTTACCCTCTAAAAGTCAAGACCCAATAGAGTGGATTCTAAAATAACAATTCGAGTAACACCCTTCACAGATGACTTGTTAACCCATTATCCAAAAGTAACATTCAATTTTAAATTCACAAATCCCATATCTTAGCCTTCTAAAATTGGAGGAAAACAAGATATTTCCCATAGATCCTTTGATTTGACATCAAAACGTTCGAAAAGCTGACAGAAATAATGTTTCTATCTTCAGTGATTCAGGTTGAAAAGTAGTATATGGCAATTAAGTAGCTTTTTATTCTTCCCCTCTCCCCCTTTCTTCTTTTTCGTTTTTGGCTATTAGGCTAGTACAAAGTGGTTTTGCTCTTCTGAAAGTCACATCAGCAACACATTGATCAACTTCTGAAGTATAGAAACCACTGCTAAGAGTCCAACTTTTATTTTTGCTTTCACCAACTAAGTGCATGTTATAAACATATATACCACAACAGTACCTATTTAAATGTACCTCTCATCCCATGTAAATTGAACTTTCAGCAAGCTTTCCACCAGATAACAAATAAGGTCTAGCATATTTCTAGCATTCATAATTGAATAGACAAAGCGGTTAAACATAGAAAATGGTTCCAGTCTGTTCAAGTAATCGAGAAGACCTCGTTTTATATCTATTACAATCATGAAAATCAAAATTACCTTGAAGGATTTGATTCTTTCCATGCAGTCCATAAAATCCCACAAGTTCAATTCATTATGGCAATCCTAATCAAGTTGAACATAACTAGTAACTCAAAATTCTGAAAATAGAAAGCAATTCTGAGTACAGAAACGTTTCTATTCTATCTGTATCCAGAACGCATATCAATTATAGCACATCTCTATTTGAAGAATTGAAAATATTTTTTCTCTTTTCCAAGACGGCATTAGATACATCACGGCCTTATGAAGGGTAAATAATTCATCTCCCAATTATGAAAAGGGTAAAAAAAACCATTTTTATCATTGTATCCTTATAACAACAGCAAGCATGACATTATAGGAGGGTGTTTGTGCAATGAGAAGGAAAGCTGAACAAGTTTTGATTTTGGAAAAGGGAAAATGAAGAATCCAAGGGGGGTTAATTAAAGGGGAGAAAGAGGAATACATTGTTTCCCTTCCAAACTTGGTAGAGCCTTCTGGGTTTGGGTTTGGAAGGTTCGACGGCGACGGCCACAGCAGAGCTGCAGTTATGGTATATGCTGGCGCTGCTACTCATAATTGCTATAGCGCTCTGATTCTGCAATGATCTCCTTTATTCGCAAAAACCCACATGTGTTCACGTTTTTCCCCTTTCGGGTAAGCGAATAAAATGAGATCAATTGGCCGTGCTTTGGGATTTTCCCTCTTACGTTCCTTTTTTCCTCACGATCTCCATTCCTCTCTCTTCCTCCTCTCCAAGAAACCAGCATTCCTGTAACGATTTTCAAATTCCACCGCCTTTTTCGCGGGCACAACTAATTTAGTAAAGACAGTAAACATGATAATTTTAAAGGAAAACAATTAAAAAAAACAAAAAGTAGAGATTCACATTGCCATTTTAAATGACTTAGATGATTAGTATCGAAATATCTATGAAATAATAATATTAAAAATAAAGCAATTTATTTGTCTCGTTTCGTTAGATTGTATATTAATTTTGCATTCTTTAAACTATAAATGTCAATGACAAAACACTTTTTAGAAATCAAGGAATACCAAGGTACGTAGTAAATTTATGGACACCAAGCTAAATTAAAATTCCTATTCTTTCTAGCCATCAACTTTAATTTATAGAAAATTAACCGTACATTGTATTTGACAATCCAAAAGGAAAATCAGAAATCGACTTTCGTGAAAAGAAAATAGAAATAGTTAATCTGTTTTTTGTCAATAATAAAAAAAATCAATAGTGTTATGTGCATATTAGTTAAGTTCAACCTCAAGCAAATCTTATATGAGCATCATTATTACAACACCGTCCATGATCCACTGCAGAACTAGACTATAATTTGGATGCTCCAGAGTTCTTATGTACGTGAACAACATTGAGTTTAAGCTCTGCTTTGCAATAATATTTTTTTTTTTTTGGAAATGACTAAAATAAAATAATAACATTCAAATCTACATGCATCCTTACATACAACAAGAGTAAGTCCAAAGGCCTTCCTCAAAATCCTTCCACTAGAGGAAAGGGAACTACACAAAAGATAACTTACAACTAACCCATATTAGTAAATAGACAGCGTGATCATTCTTGTGCCAATTCACTGTTGTCCCAAGCAAAAGTTGGCCTACTAACATCTAAACAAAATACTTTCCAGAACAACGGACGCATTCGTCGCAGGTACATAGGCACCAAGTCATATTCTGCTGTCTGCCATAACCTAGCTGAGAAAGAACAAGACAATGGCACAAGTGAGATTTTATTTCTTCCTCTTGTTGGGTTTGATTCTTCCCATAGCAAGCAGGCCGGTTAGAACAAGCAAATCTGAGTTACTTCAACTTTTTGATATTAATAATGATAATGAAAAACACTGCTATAAACATTTCCAATCATATTCTGGTATTGATTGGAGCAGGAGCAACACAAGACTCATTTTAATATCTTATCAGAACTTTAGGTTCATTAGTCAATTCTGTAACACGTTAAGCATCAAGTTCAAGGTTATATCATCATGAATTGTGATTGAACAATAGCAGAACCAGGTGAACTGTGAGTTTGGATGGTGCTTTGCTTCAATTAAAATCCTTACTCAGCAAACTTAAGTATTTCTAGTAAAGTAATCCTTTGAAAACATATACTGTCCTTTACGGTATTTCTCTGCAGGTTTTAGTAAGAAAACGCAGAATATAGTATATTTTCAGAAAAATATCAAATAATCAATCAGAATCTATCTGAAATGACAAAGGTACCATGAGAGAAGAAAAAGAACATTCTAATGATTCTAACAGCCAAAGGAGGCAATAATGATGTAATCACCTTTGTCCTAAAGTTAGCTAAGCTACAAAATAAACAGAGGAAAAGATGCAAAAAGGAAAAAATTAAAGATTTTCTATCTCAGACCAAAAGATTTCCAAATTAGCAGCAGATAATAAGATAGACTGAATTGATCCCGTAGCGTAGCTATCAAATATGCAGTAATGTAAAGTATTTATCAGTGGTCCATTTTAGGTTCTTAAAAAAAGTGTTGACGTCACTCCCCAGAATTGCCCCACCTCTAAACAATTCATGTTTTCTTGTGATTCAACTAAACACCAGGCCTCACATTGTAATCTTGTAATTGGAACCACCTTGCAAATTTTACATGAAAACTAGCCAAAAACAAGAAACCGAGCAGTGGCAAAACTTAATACAGCAGAAGAGCCCAGAAATTAAAGAATGGATGTTATACAACCAGCCTAGTTTTAGAGTTTTATAAACGATTAATCATCAACATTATGAAAATCATTGATAGTGAAAAGCATGCCGCAAAAGAAAATAAAATGACTAAGCAAGCAAGAGAGACATGAGGGAAACTGGAGACTAACCTTTTCCTCAAGTCTATGAATCCAGGGACCACCTCACCCAAAACTCGGGACAATCAACAAAAGTAACCCCGGCATTTCTCTGATCCGCATAGGCATTTCTTTTTCTTCTGGCCTGGTTTTAGAGGAAGAACTGTTCCATAATCATACGTCAACTCTGTCATAGGAGGAATATGTCTGACTGCATGGAAAGCAACGTGAAGATCAGACTCATTTTTGTTTTCACGTAAGATTGGACGCCAGAATACAGTTGGTGAGCAGCTGTGATTCATAAATCTAGATACATTCCCAACATCTTTTGCTGTTATATACAGAGGATAAGGGATTTTAGGAGCTTCGGTATCACTAGGGAAAACTTCCAGTTGTTGATAAATGCGGGTAGAATCAAAAATGTAATCATCTTCATTTTCACCACCAAGCTCCTCTACTCTAGCATTATCAATGACTTCCCCTGCATACTCACATATAAAAGCTCCTGCACGAATAGGATCCCAGGATCTTAGACCCCAACCTCTATTCTTAGTTCTAAACACCTCAAAACGAATTTTCAAGCCACCTTGGGACACCCGGTTTCGACAATTAGAGGGACACTGACAGGATGGACCACACTCATATATCACAGATTTTAGGTTCATGAGTACTCCATTTGCAGCATATGGCAGATAACCTCCATTCTTTTGAATGCAAGAACAGTTGAAATTGCCAGGTTGACATCCACCAATACAACTACATCCAGTGGAAGGTTCTATGGGATCGATCGGCTTTGGATACTTGAGAGTAGGAAAGTAAGTGAAATATGCAGGGCCCTTCTCACTATCAACATCATTCACAAGACAAACAGTAAAATTTTCTGCACCAGAAGTAAGATCAGGCAATATAACCCCTACTCTTGAAGTAGACTTGTTCTCATTCCATTGCTGAATGTTTTTCCATGTTGTATATGCTTCAGGCTGCCCAGGCACCCTGAACAATTTATACTTGAATACATTGGCACCTGACTTTCCTTTCTCCACCCATGAGTCTTGGATCTTATAAAGACCATCATAGACATATATCTTCCCCGTTGGATTTGCATTGTCCCTTAAACCCCTAATTACTCTCACATCATTACCTCGATGCAGGCTCTTTTCCAATGCAAGATTACCCCTTTCAAGCTTTTGATCCTTCACTTCCTTATCTTTACGGTTAACCCCACCTTGGCCACTGTAAATCAGCACATCAGCATCCTCCACATTATCTTCATACCCTCCAGATGATACAATGCTGACTGCTAGTGGCTCTTCCTCTTGACTGATTTTGATACCCATGTAATCAATTCCAGCCATAGATGGAGCATGCAATCCCACTACGCACAATTCCATCCTGAAAAAGAAAATATCCCCAACTTCAACACCAGGCACAGCTCCAATGCGTTTTTTGCTATTTGTCCGAACCCCTTTTGTCATCATAATAGTACCTGCCCTTAAATCAGGTCGCCTTGCTGCTCCAGGATTCCCATCCTTTGCCTCTTCAATTTGCGTGATCCTTCTTCTTAGCACTTCATATATCATGAGTGCATATGAAACTGAATCCCTGCTACCATCAGTTTGATTTAGTGTGTTAAAAACTATGGGATTAATTGATTTGAGAATATCTTGAGCCTCTGCATCCACATCAATGTCAGCTGCACGGTTTCTCGGCCGTCCCCTTCCCCTCTTCTGGGACCTGGTCCTTAGCTTCTTCCCCTTAGAACCATCATCAGCATCGGTTTCATGCACCAAAATATTACTTTGATTCTGGCTATTACTGTAGCCATCTTCCTCTATGAACCCACTATTTCTAGTCCTTCTTGATGACCCCACATCTCCATTTGAAGCTACAGTATTGATTGGAACTGCTGTAGATATAGGGTTGTTGAGTCCAAGAGGTACACGTTGCCTAGGCACAGCAGTTGGGGTTTGTGGGTTTTGTTCAGAGAACCTCTGGGACTCTGGTGAGACAAAAAATGGGTAGAAGGGAGCAACCCCAGGAGGAAAAGGACCAGATGGAGAAACACAAACAAAGGGGGCACCTCCTTGGGGAGTTGAAAATGGAGAAGGGTTAGATTGTGAAGGGAAGACAGGAACAAGAGTTCGCAATGGCTTAACATTCAAAACCCTGGACTTATCAGAGGACCCAGGTGAAGGATTAGAGTCTTGACCCAAATTGTGCTCCATTAAAACACTTCCAAGCACTATTAACACTCACCAATCTCCCCCTAGTTCAGTATCTGTTACTCCTCTTTGTACAATACCAACTAAAATTGAAAAAAAGGGAGACTTTTAACTTAGGTGGGTGTTATATTCTGAACTGAAATCAATGGAAGGCTAGATAACATTAATTAAGCACTGGAAATCATGATAAAACGGCTGAAAGATACGAACTTTGGTTGAAAACTGGTACAGTACACATTTCCTGCGACATGCAATAAATTAGAAGTTAAATAGCGCACAGAAAAAAAAGATTTTTGCTAGAAAACAAGTCAAAAGGGTATGAAGCAAAACAATTAGAATGCATGAGACAAAACCATAAAAGTAAAACCTTCTCATACTCAGCCACTATGAAAATAAACATTAGCGACTCGAAAACCCAGGTGAAACAACTACCTGAAAGAAAAGCAAAGGGGCTGAAATTGGAAAAAGAGAGAGAAAGGAAGAGTAAAAAAAAATGTGACGATCACTTACAAAATCTGAAAGAGAAATGAAGATGCTTTAACAGATCAGAGGCTAAAAAAGGGTATGAAATCAAATCGGGTTCAAACTCATAAGATTTGCTTAATTAAACCGAAATAGCTCAGAAAGTTCCATACCTTTACTGAGCTTCAGTTTGAGCTGAAGTTCTTAATGTTCCTTCCACATTTCTGAACCAAACCAAAACTCTGTTTATAATTGAGCACATGGAGAGAGAAAGAGAGGAAACGAGTTTTCTGTGTTACTGTCTTTATGTGATTCGTGAGATGATCAGATGGTTTTGAGACTAGAACTGAAACTTGCTACGGTTCTCATGACCCTATGTGGCAATATGTTATTGGTCCATAGAAAAGGTATGTGAAACCGAAACATACGATCTTCAGACTCGCTAGCCACTTCGGGAACAGGAATGTTAGAAAAGAAAAATGAACGGGTCAGATTTTTAGTTGGAAGACAGAGAGCACTGGAAAGGAAAGGGGAGAATTTAAGTAAAAAAGGACAGGAAGAAATAAAACAGAATTTATTCTCTTCGAGGCAAATTCAGTAAGTCAAAGTGTGTGGATATATCATGTTGTTATGCAATAAAACACGTTTGAAAAAAAAAAAGTATAGTTTGATTATTCCAGTTTAAAAAAAATTATTTTGTTTTGAATATAAAGAAATTTTAATTTAATTTTTATGTTGTATAAAATATCAAAAATATTTTTTGATATTATGTAGTTATTTTATTTTATTTTATTTTTTACATGATAATTTTATATGTGAATAAAATAATTATATATGTAAATAAAATAATCACATAACACTAAAGAATAATCACATATATTGACAAAATATTTACATAGCACAAAAACATATTCTAAACATTTTATACGGTATGTGAAGAAGTAAATTAAAAAATTTCTATATTTATGAATGTGTTTAATATTTATTTACATATTAAGACTTTCATAATTGGCATTTCCTAGTTAAAATTTACTATAGTTATATTTAAAGATTTTTTGGTCCACATAATTACTTATTTATTCTATATAAACATTCATTGATGACATGTAAAAAAAATTCATTAGTACATATAGTTGAGATCCTTAATTGGTAAATTTTATATTTGAGATTCTTAATTAATTTTCATACACAAGTTGAGATTATTAATCTATAATTTTCTCATAATAATTTGGTCTCCTTAACTTTGATGTTCATCTCTAAAGCAAACTCAACATGTATCATTTTGCCATTAATATGAATACGTTAATATAAAATTATTTGATGACTTTTTTTATAACAACTTTTAGTTTTTGAAAACAAAAAGTAACTGTTTGAGATAATACGAAAACCTCTTTAATTTAATTTGACGCTCGATGCACCCATTTTCCTAACCTAAAATAAATTTAAGCATCAGATAAATTAGACATGTGGCGTGTGTGTCATAATTTTAAGCCTAAAGTCTTTTTGCATCCATTAAATATGAAATATTGATGTGTCTTTTTCCAATAATGAAGGCCCCTACGATAAGCTCTATGTATCTATAGTTAAAAAAATCCAAAAATGATTTTTTTGGTAGATAAAATTGGGTAGGGTGTCAATGACATGCATAGGATCCTTTGAGGAGACAGACAGAAATCCACTTAAAAAATTACTTACAAGCCATTTTTTTTGATCCATAGAAAAAACTATTCAACTAGTTCCTAAGCGTCATAGGATCTCTCTAATGAGAGTTGTTAACCAAGCGAGATTTTTGGTTATAGAAAAGCTAAAACTTGACTCCTAAAAGATGCTGCATCTTAAGCCATATTCTTTTAACTAATTGAGCCAACTTGCGTTGGCTAAATAATTTTATTAAACATAGTAAAGTAGTCACTTCCTCAATGTTTTTCCTTTGGTTCTCAATCTTACCCAGTTCATGAAGAAACACTGCCAAAATTACGCACTAGAGGGTGCAACAAAGTCAAAGACTGAAAAGGCAAGAGCAAGGTTTATAATAATTAAGAGGATTCATTGTAGATTATAGTGTTTGCGCATTCTTTTACTTCACATTAATTTGCACACTTAGACATTTCTAGTATACTGCCTACTTCAGTTGAGATTAACTTCACAATTTTACTTTACTTTGCAACTTTAAAGTAGTAAAATCAAATCCAATTTTCTATTTTTTGGTTATTCAAGCTTCGTTGTTTCTTTGAAGGTAATATGCCAATGGATGCAGAATCATGCTTGGTTGAGCTATCCATATTGTAGATTGCTCAAAGTTGGCCTGCATACGAAAATATGGTCAAAGCATTAAGGGTGCATTGCCACGTCGATGCCTGCTAGAGGAATTCTAGTATAAATGCTGCATGCTCAAACTTGGCCTGCCCATATGCTTCTCGCTTTGTACTCTACTCACACGTTATTTAATAAATAAATGAAATAAATCTATAATGTTCTAAGCTTTTAATACTTTTTTTTTATGTGAAATTGATAAAAAAGAATAAAATTATCCCTCTAGTATCAAATATGGACTCTACAAAGATGAAAGCATAGTTATTTTTACCAGATTTTGAATTCAAAATGCACTACTCTGCCGAATTGGTCTCCATTATAAACATCAATCCAAACAATTCAATTCACATTTCTTTAATAATTCCCTTTGATAACGCCATTTATAATAAGAAACACATTTCTTATATCAAATAACTTGTGAGTTTTATGTTTGAACTAAAATTATAACTAAAAATACAAATAAAAAAACACGCATTTTTTTTATTTGTAAATAACTAAATATAAACAATTACAATAAATCACGAAATCGTGTATGCTATTTGTGCCTTTAATTTTCATTATTTTGATTTTGGTCCCTCCATTTCTAGAATTGTGGTTCTGAATTCTGATATAGTCGCTTGAAAGCGACGTAATTGTGATCCAAATATGGATAAGTAAGGTGAGTTTATGTGCATATCATCCAAGTCCAAGCAGATAGAGTAAACGCAAGGCATTGCTAAAGTTACTCCACTTGCCGTAAATTCATATCTACTTGGGATATATGCACATAAAATATTCTAAAGCAATATTAGAACGGATAACAATTCTTTGCTTTAAGGAAGAACTTTGCTTTGTCGAAACTAGTTGCCTTAATTTTTAGTAATACTATTAGTAGTGGAAGATTCATTTTATTTACATCGAAGAAACCAGTTCAATATAGCTTTTTATTTTGTCAATACAATTAATAGAGTAAAAGAAAAAGAAAAACATAGGGAAGTTTAACAATTTTAAATTGTAGTTAGTTTGTCTAAAATTTGTTTACGAATTAATTTTTATATTGATATTTTGAAATTCAAATAGTGAGAGAAAGCTAAGAGATTAAATGAGGAAGGAAAGGCAATTTTAGGAGCAACAAATAAAAGTTAGCTACATAAAATCCAATTTTATAACTAATTTTTTAGCTTGAAAATGGATGAGAAAATAATTGATTATTTAAATTTTTAGTGATCATTAAACACCTAAGATTTAAAAGCGGTCAAATTGTACGATAGTTATCTCTTTTTTGGAGTTTGACAAATACCCCTTATATTATTAAAGAAAGAGTTTAAATAATAAAGCTGTTTTTTATAAATAAATAAAATACATTAATTTAGATAGGGATAATGAGTAAGTACATATTTTTATTTAGATTCAGATGAGGTGTGTCATGTGTGTGTACCAAGTGCGAGTGGAACGCGACCCACACCGCGGTTGCGTCAAATCCGGACGGCAAAAACTAAAGTTGGTCCATACAGAAATCTTAAACAAACAAAATTTGTCACTTCTAATTCGATGCCAAAATCAGCCGTGGAAGCAAAGGCAAAGGCCAGGTGAGATGAGAATCCCTTATCCCTCTCTCTCAAGTTCTTCCCAATCTATAAAGACAGAGACCCAAAGCCACGCTCTCTCACACAACTCTTCAATTCAAGTATTCAACCACCACTTCTTACTACTCTCCCACCCCACTACTCCAGCTACTCTCTCTGTCTTGTATTGTAATTTTACCTTCCTCTACATACCTGTGAGTTCTAACTCTCAAACTTAGGCTCTCTTCATATCTGAGTTTGACCATATTATTATGGACCAGAATTGCTCTTCTCAGCATTTCTGTTGACTGCTTGCTTTTTTTTGTTATCCTCTCAAGTTTTTTCTTTCTCTCTCTGGTTGAGTCAAAGCTAAAATTTCGTGATAAATTAATTATCTGCATTATGGAAGGACTTGTTAAAATAAGAAAAAAATTCATTTCTGAACTTGTTTCCCATCTTTAATCGATTTGATGATCAGTTCCATCAAATAATATTTTGTCTTGTTTCGTGTGGCTGAAATTCAGATAAGTTTTAGCCGCTAATGTCTTGTTTATCTAGTTCCTAGTGTTTGTTATATATTATCTACAAGCCAAAAAGAAAGAAAAATAAGGCAGAAAAAGGTCGGTTTTTATTGTCATATTTTAGGATCAGATGCTGATGATGACACACTAGTAGTTAATAAAGTTTCTATTTTTGAGCACCTCTGGTTACTTGACAGGTCTTTCGCATGTGGGTATTCTTCTTCTGATCATCTCCTACATAATAAGGGTTATATCTCATTCGCTTCCACTGTTTTGTGTTGAAGCAGGCAGTGGATACATTGAATGTGGTGAACAAACAATGGGTTCTTCCAAGGCTTCATGCAATGTTCTTATTCTGCTCTACTTCTTCACAGTGGTTTGTCTTGCTTTTCAATGCTTTGCTGATGCTAACCAGACCACAACACTAGTTATTGATGCTTCTGGTGGAAAGCCAATTCCTGACACTCTTTTTGGAATATTCTTTGAGGTTAGCAATAAACCTGAGCAATGAAAATAATAGCAAGCCTTATTCCCCTTTATATGCTCAAAGAAGTTCATCAAATTTATTTTTATGACTTTTGGATGATGTCAACAGATAGAGCAATTAAGAGATTATTCACATTTTTAAAACTATCATATAATATATATTCAGAGGTTAGGTGTCGAACTGTATGGCAAACAAGAAAATTGAAGAAAAATTACCTTTAAGTTTCCTTTGATATTCCCCACATTTTACTTTTTAGATAAGACCAATTTCTTGAGTTTCTTATGCAGGAGATCAATCATGCTGGTGCTGGGGGATTGTGGGCAGAGCTTGTGAGCAATAGAGGTAGTTTTAATTCTTGTGATCTCTTTATTTCGGTAGTTTTATTCTTCTTCTTCTTCTTCTTCTCTTCCTTAATCTAATGTTAAATAAGGAGAGGGGCTGGAGGTGTATTTTTATCACTTTCTTGTTTCAACTTAAAAGCTTAAGCTATTAGGAGAAGGGCTAGGAATGATTTTCTGTCTAACATTTCTTAAGGAGAATATGTTTATTTACATGCGTTGGATGGTCCTACCGTATCAGATAGTACATCTAAATATTTTGAAGATGGGGATTTATCAAGAATTTGTGTTCCAGGTTTTGAAGCAGGGGGTCCTAACACTCCCTCAAATATTGATCCTTGGTCAATTATTGGAGACGAATCATCAATAAATGTGTCAACTGATCGTAGCTCTCTCTTTGAACTTAATAAGGTTGCTCTACAAATGGTGGTGCTCTGTGACAGTGAAGGTGGTAACATCTGCCCAGCTGGTGGAGTTGGAATTTATAACCCTGGTTTTTGGGGCATGGTGAGATTAATTGATACCCTTGCATCACATTACTGTTAAATCCTATGTGCATATACTTCCTGAAAAAAGAAAAGAAAAGAATAGGACTCTACTATAACAACACGTTTTTATAATCTCTGCTGTTACTTAGTTTCAACTATTAGGTGACAAATATTCTTAGATCTCTGTCTGTTTACTTTCATTTTCTATGAAATTACTTTTTTTTTTTTTTCATTGCTGGGGCTGAAAGTATTTGTATGTTTGACACTTCTATCTTCTTTCAGAATATTGAGCAAGGGAAGAAATACAAAGTGGTCTTCTATGTTCGTTCAACAGGACCAATTAATCTAAAAGTTTCATTGACTGGATCAAATGGTGTTGGAGAGCTGGCTTCAACTGACATCATGTGAGCTCCATTTTAATGTGCTGTAGAGGCTCTATGTGCAATAGTTGGTGTCCAAAAATTATCTTTTGTATCTTTTTAGTAATGCCAAGAATTTATTTTGCAGACTTACTGAATCTGATGTTTCAAACTGGACAAAGGTGGAGACTATATTGGAAGCCAAGGCAACGAATCATAATTCAAGACTTCAATTAACAACAACCAGAAAAGGTGTGATATGGTTGGACCAAGTTTCTGCTATGCCTGAGGACACATATAAGGTATGTGTTCCTTCCCCAAGTTTTTTTACTGCAATCAGATCAGATACTTGTTAAGTTTGAACCCTGGCTTAGCTGTGTATATGTAACTCTAATATATTTGATCTTGCTCTGCTTTTATTTGAAGTTGTTTATTTATTTATTTTTTATGAATTTGAATTCATAAAATCTTTTGTGCTTTCCCTTCTCTGAATTTTATCATTTGAGCCAAAGCTCTGGCCTTGTTATGGTCAATTTTGTTGTAAGAGGTGACTCGTGATTTTCATTTTTATATAATGTATAAACTCTCTCACTTTGTGTGTGAACTTGNTTGTTTATTTATTTATTTTTTATGAATTTGAATTCATAAAATCTTTTGTGCTTTCCCTTCTCTGAATTTTATCATTTGAGCCAAAGTTCTGGCCTTGTTATGGTCAATTTTGTTGTAAGAGGTGACTCGTGATTTTCATTTTTATATAATGTATAAACTCTCTCACTTTGTGTGTGAACTTGAAATAATCAAATCTGTAGCCGGTTGATAGTCTTAGAATTAAGGCATGGTCGCAGAAACCAAAGATGGTCCACTGATCTTCAGAATGTTACAAGGGTAATCAAATGCAGTTCTAAAAGTTGAAGAATAAGTTTCTTAACTTAGATGTGCAAATCTTGCTTACATGCTGTTGAATCAGAAGTTTATATTGTCTGTTGATGTAATTTAAACATAAAGGAGGTCACTTGCTGCTTTATCAGTTTCTGACCTGATGCCAGAAATTGCTCAACTTTATTTCCCCCCTTTCTTTCTTCATTTACTTATACCTTGTCTTGGCACAGGGACATGGTTTCCGTAGTGAGCTGGCCGAAATGCTGGCAGATCTGAAACCAAGATTTATCAGATTTCCGGGTATGCATGAATCTAAATTGCAAAATTTGACACTTAAACCGATTGGTTTTTATTTTTGAACTAAACTTTATTAATCTTGGTGAAAAAAAATGATCTGTCTACTTTTTGCGATCTTTAAGTATATCATGTAGTTTCTCAAAGACAACATCATTTGGTAATTTCATTTATCTAGCCCTTCAAGTTTGAGCAAGTTGTACAATAGCTTCTAGAAATGATACTTTTTGTTACATTGCTTTAGGTGGTTGTTTTGTTGAAGGAGAGTGGTTAAGAAATGCATTTCGTTGGAAAGCAACCGTTGGACCCTGGGAGGAGAGACCTGGGCACTTCGGTGATGTTTGGATGTACTGGACTGATGATGGACTTGGCTATTTTGAGTTTCTTCAAGTATGCATCTCTTTCAAATTATCTGGTCATGGGATTCTGATGTTCGTATTTATTGGAAATTCTTTTAGTTTGTGCTATGCAAATCAATCATGATAGATATTATTCTTGAGCAGCTAGCAGAGGACCTTGGTACATTGCCAATATGGGTGTTTAACAATGGTATTATGCATTTCCTGCTGTCTTAACTAATTTTTCTTTTTAGCAAGTACCACTGGTGAATTATTCTTGTTTTCTAATTGAATCTCTCATTTCAGGTATCAGCCATAATGATCAAGTTGTTACTTCTTCCATCTTACCTTTTGTGCAAGTATATTTTTCTCTTTTTTCCCTTTTCTTTCCCCTTTTGTTTATTCCTTTTTCCATTTTTTATCTTTGAGATTGTCTTTGGAATTTCCTGAAAGATCTTCACGTGAATCTTGATTGCAGGAAGCCCTTGATGGGATTGAGTTTGCAAGAGGTGATCCCACTTCAAAATGGGGTTCTCTTAGAGCTGCCATGGGACATCCAAAGCCGTTTGACCTAAGATATGTTGCTATTGGGAATGAGGATTGTGGGAAGAAGAATTATCGAGGCATGCATGTTTTTCTTATTTATCCTGTTATTAACATACATGTTGGATCATTTTTGTCATGATATGGCACACAACGATTGATTAGTGTCTTCATGCATATTTTAACTGTGCTTCAATGGGTGGTTTTGGTTTTGATGAACAATTCTGGATTCCTGTTTCTTCGTTAATGAACCCAAGCATCCTATAAGAGCTTGTCTGTTTGTTCTGTGCTACATTGAAAACTCACATGCAGCTTGTCTTGTTTAATTTTTTCTTTTTTTTGGAGAAAAAAATTAAGTTAGTTGTCTGTCGTTCTCAATGTTTTTCTTCAATAATGAATGACTAATAATGGGTCCTTAAAGATTATTCTAATGACACTTATTTTTCTTTAAATCTTGGATTGGCCAGGAAACTACCTTAAGTTCTACAGTGCAATAAGACGTGCCTATCCAGATATCCAAATGATCTCAAATTGTGATGCTTCTTCTCGACCATTAGATCACCCAGCTCATATGTATGATTATCATGTAAAATTCTAACTCAATTTCTTTTTGAATGTCTGCATTTATCAGTTCAACTTTGAAAAATGACTTGTATGTTTTGGTTGCCATCATTTTTTGACACACTGATTTTATGATTAGGTTTATACAAGTGCCAATGACATGTTTTCTAGGGCACACGCATTCGATAATGCACCACGAAATGGTCCAAAGGTTTCATGATCCTACTTGAACACTCTTCTGTTAATATGCATAGATGTGTACAGTTGATCGATTAATGCTCAAGCTGTTTGGACACTCTACAGGCATTTGTTAGTGAGTATGCTGTGACTGGAAGAGATGCTGGGACAGGAAGCCTTTTGGCTGCCCTGGCTGAAGCTGGATTCCTTATTGGACTTGAAAAGAACAGGTTCACTGCAGTTTTTTATGCAATTTTCATACTTGTATAGCTACTTTTATCTAGGAGGTAGAATCATCTACACTAGAAATTTTGCATTTTTGCCAGAAAGTGCAGATGAAGGGATTTATTCAAATAATATCATAAATCAGTAAAAAATATTTAATCAAATTTATTTGGAAATATATTTGAATAATACCATTCTAACTGAGCTTTAGGCGAGGCCATAAACATGGCCAAGCCAAGCCTCATTCCAAGCTTCAATTCAAGTTGCCTATCTAGTTCACTACTTAGTACTCACCCTTTTCATTTTCTTTTCTGATGCAGCGATGTTGTCCATATGGTTAGCTATGCACCACTTTTTGTAAATGCAAACAACAGGAGGTATTTTTCTATGCTTTTACCATGGAATTTCTATTATCTATCTTCTTCTTTCTTTTCTTTTTTTCTCTAATTTATATAAGCACTATGTAATTTTTCAAGTGAAAGTTTATCAATCTTGAAGGAGCTTCTTCTTCTGTAATGAACAAAGTGGCCTTTTTGGTGCACGCTATAAACATGCTTAGAAATAAATGCCTTGAGAGGAGGGTCATGATGCCAGATATCATACCAAAACCAAACAGATTTCCAATGCAAATGCTAAGATGGTCAATAAATTAGGTAAAATTGTTTCTTCATGATGACCATACTGAGATTGTGTGGTTTCTTTCATTAGGTGGAATCCCGATGCAATTGTTTTCAACTCTTATCAGCTTTTTGGAACTCCTAGCTATTGGGTACAGCAATTTTTCATAGAGTCAAGTGGAGCAACTCTTCTTAATACAACTCTAAATACAACTTCATCTTCTTCACTTATTGCATCTGCAATTGCTTGGCAAAATTCTGCAGATGAGAAAAATTACATACAAATAAAGGTAATGGACACTATATGACACATATTTATATGAGCAGATGAGTAAATAAATCTTTGTTATAAATGCTTTCACTAGCACTGTGCTCATATTAGAGCAATTGACAGGTTGTGAACTTTGGAAGTGACACAGTGAACCTTCAGATATCCATTGATGGATTGGACCCAAACTCTCTGCAATTGTCTGGGTCAACAAAGACTGTGCTCACATCTGCTAATGTAATGGATGAGAATACCTTTTCACAGCCTAAGAAGGTACATTTACCATCTTTGTCTTTTCAACCTTATTGCAGGTTTATCATTAACATTCTAACCCCTTGCGTGAACAATACATAGTTACTAGGTAATCATTTGGAAACTGCAATACATATTTCTGTATACAGTGAAGTGAATTTTGTCATTGATGAACCTATTCATGAAATATTTCATGGGTTCATCATATAGAAACATTAGTCTCCTGAAATTATTGAACTCTTTCGATTGCTTGGGGGTCATGCCTGCAATATTAGGATTAAGGATCAAAACTAGGTATAATTATTTGGGTATGTGAATCTCATTTGAAATTGTCTTGTGTTTGTGTTTATGGTCTTTTTAATATGGATACAGGTGGTGCCAACACAAAGTCGACTTGAGAGTGCTGCTGGCAAGGACATGAATGTCATACTCCCTCCACATTCATTCACTTCTTTCGATTTGTTGAAAGAATCAACTGATCTCAAGATGCCAGGGAGTGATTCTTCCACAAGATCATCTATTTAAAGGAATAATAGTTATTTGATCAAAATTCTTTTTTTTTTTTNTAAAAAAAAAAAAGAGAAAGAAAAAGGGAAGGAATGACAGGAATTGATCTTATGCAATAATTATAGTAACTATACAAGGTCGGCAGTTACCAGCCTACTCTGCCATGTACATAGTTGGCTAATGCTGCCTTCAAAATAATGTTAATCTCGTTCCATTTGTTTTCTGCTCCATGAGTTTATAGTTATGTTTTTATTTTCAAAATTAGGAAATTATATTCCTATAGAAGCTATAATAACAAACAATTCAACTGTGGCACAATTGTTCAAATGAAACGTGTGATACTGAAGCATGCTCAATAACTAATGTCTTTATTTGTATTTGATATTCACAAAAAAGAAGCTTATCAGCAAGGAACAAAATTTCGTTTCGAGGTACCGTTTCGGTCACTTAAAAAATAAAAATGTTTCGGAAATTTCGTGAAAACAAAAGATTTTTTAAGAAATATTTCAAATAATTTTAAACGATAATTTTTTTCAATTTTAAAGGATTCTAACATAATAATAATTATAAAAATATATAAAATTAGATAGTATAGTATTAAATAACTATATTTTTAATCAAATAACATTAATATAATCAATGTTAAAAATTTTTGATAACATTTAGCATACATAAAACTTAATGAAAAATACATATTATACTTTAAGTTTTAAATTACACAATACATAATCAACAAAAATATATTAGAAAGTTCAAATCAATTAGCTGAAGAATGTCTAGGGGGTAATATCCAGAACTTGGATATAATCTAAAAAGAAATTGATAATGTTGCTCGACATAGTTACAATAATTAATCCAAGTCATGTAAGAACAATAAAAATTATCATAATTCCTCTTAAATTTTAAGTAATAATTTTTTTTTAATTTTAAAAAATTTTAACGTAATAATAATATTGATAGAGATATATAAACTTAAATAGTATAATATTAAATAATTATATTTTTAATCAAATAATATTGATATAATTAATATTTATAAATTTTGATAATATTTAATATATATAAAACTTAATACAAAATATATTATACTCTAAATTTCAAATTACACAATACATAGTTATCAAAAAGTTCATATACACGTTAACAGTATAATGTTTATGAGATACATTTAGTTAGTGAAATGTGTTATTTTTAATCCTTTTTGAAAAACTTTAAAGTTTAAACCATCCATACCCCTAAAAAACTGAAAAAAAAAAAAAAAAAATACCACCATTGAAAATATAAACCGAAAACCATGTGCCCTACCCTGTGCAAGTGGTTTTTCCTTTTCAGATTCCAGAATATTGCCCCAACTCAGTCCCTTCGATTTTCTTCTTCTTCAACAAAATTAGACTTCTACAATTCATTCCCCATGAAACCCCTTCTACTTCTTCTTCCTTTCTTCCATATATATATATATATATGTGAGAACCTAGTTTCTCTCCATAAAAAGCAAGGCAGGGATGCAAGGAGAGACAGAGACTAACCTTCGCAGGGAGACTCACTGGAAGATAAATGCAGCTGGGCCAAGGAACAAAATAAAGAAGATAAACGCAAGGCCAGAGGGATTCAAGGACAAACGTAACTTCAAAATTCTTCTCTATTTCACACAAACAAGATGAAAAAGATGGAGCTTATCTTTTTCATTTTGTTTCGTACATGGCTCACTTCAGAGCTTTGCAATTTCGGTCGTTTCCTCCGAAACTCACCGACACAACGCTATTTCGATGGAAACAACACAATTTCGGAAATGAAATGGTGTTTCGTGTCGTTAACGGACGAAACCGAAAAATTTCGTGCGTTTCGTCGAAACGACACGAAATTTTGTTCCTTGCTTATCAGCATAAATCAAAGCACGAAATTTATCTTTCTGCCAAAATATTGTCTTAAAGCTCTACCTCTCCAATTTCTACCAACATAACCGTTGCAAGAAATCAAATTCGTTTATTTATTTTTCGGTAATGATTGGATATTCATATTTTGTATACGCCAAATATATGAGAAAAGACCTACATTTGTTATTTCGTTTACATCTGGCCACAAACTGCTCTATCTTATGGAAGATTATGGTAGCAATACTGATAGCGCAATAGCAACAAAAAGGAAAACAAATTCTAAATTGATTGAGTTACACGTGGGCCCATACATGGGTTGCTCTAATCTATCAAGCAAATATTGGTGGAGATCCAAAATAATTCAGTAATATTTCAATTAAAATTCACTTATTACTACTTTTTAATGGTTGACATATATCAGACGAGGCTTTAATTGCAAATTAGATATTATTTATTATTTTAAAAGAATATTTACTAATGATGATATATACTAAATGTCAACACTTTGTTTTTTAAAAGGAGCCAGGGGTACTTTTATAGAGTAAAATGTACTTTTTATGGCCACTAATGAGACATTTAAGAGAGTGACTTGTGAAAAATCTATGGATCATTATTTAGATGCGTGTATTTTATTACAGTCTTAATTATTGATTTTCATTAATGGTTATTTTCTTGCTTTTTACTCTCTAAAGTGTACCTCTCATTTTAGGTGATCCAAATCTTTTCTTGTAAGGGTTAAGATATTTGTGCTTTTCCTAATCTTAAAAAAAAAAAAAAAATAGGTTCACATTTTATTTTCTAAAGTGCACCTTCACTTTTTTTAGAGATCAAGTCACTAGATGTGGTCTAGTAGTGAATAGTTTCGGTAGAATAGAAGATGTCAAGTATTTGAACATTCTTGTCGTCATGTAACCAAAAAAAAGAAAAAAGATCAAGATCCATAAGTAAAATCTCTTTTATGTTCATCCTTAAGAAAACATTTTACGCTAACTAGGTTTTATATCAGTTGATTACAAAGCTCTTCTCACAAGAAGATAATCTTGTGTTCAAGGCCTCTCATTGACAAAATGATGGTCTTAAAGTGCTTTTCCACATAAAATTATAGTTGTTGATACTTCGACAGCAGAACTCATAAAGTAAGGATGACTCGCTTTAAGTTTGATAAATCTAACTCTATATAAAGGTTGAAGTTAAACCCTATTTCCCAGTTATAAACCGTTTGCCATAAATGTGAGCGGATATGCCATTGAAACACATAATATAAGGAAGTATGGCCTAGATTGACAAAACATGTTGGTGAAGATAATGCTAGTTTCTTGTCATTTTGTGTCTTATCCCATAATTATTAATGAGTTTGTATTTGTCTCAGAAAAAGCTAATTTGTGCTAGATAAAAAGTAAACTTTTAGAAATCCACTGATAATTATTATTAGTAGATAAATTTATTTATATAATAAGAAAGAGTTTATCTTCAATGTATAAAGACCCAAAAAACAGTGTTTTATCAAAACAAGAAAAACTACATTAACACATCTGAAACATACCTCCGATTAGCACGTGATTATCCTACAAAACAAGCCAACCTTGACCGACTACTTTTAATACAAATTCGTATCCACATAGTTCGCGGCAAAAACTATAGTGGGGTCCATTAAGAAATCTCAACGAACCGATCCATGGCCTTCTTGTTCCTTGCCCAAATATGTCTCTTTGGATCAGAGAATCGCGTAATTGTGAGTTTCAGAGAGAGAGAGAGAGAGAGAGAACGAGCGTGTCAAAAGTCACATTGTAATTGTAATTGTAGTCAAAGACACACCACACCTTATTCTGGCCCCCGCAACTTCAGCCTCACTCCAACTCTCTGTGACTTGCGATTTCTGATCAGCTTTAACCGCAGCTATCTTATTATGCTAACTAACTTTGATCGTTATCTCACTCCTACTTTTTCTTATATACACTATTCAAAAATGAAACAAGAACAAAGCACAAAACAAATGAGTTTTTCCAAGGTTTTTTGCAGCGTTGCTCTGCTGCTTTATTTCTTCATAGTGGATTGTGTTGCTCTTCCTTTCTCTGGTGATGCTAATGGTAATGGTAACCAGTCATCAACACTAGTTGTAGATGGTAATGGTGGAAGGACAATTCCTGAAACTCTCTTTGGAATTTTCTTTGAGGTGAGCAAAAAAAATGCAGCTACAAATTGACCCACCCCTTTTTTTTTTAAATAAAAATGACTAATTTCTTTTGCAGGAGATCAATCATGCTGGTGCTGGGGGCTTGTGGGCAGAGCTTGTGAACAACAGAGGTAATTTCTACATTCTCTGAACACTTTGAAATGATTTGTTTGTTACCTGGTCCATTTACATCTAAGTGATTGCATTGGCTGATCTACTTTTCAAAATTCTATTGATTATGTTACTTTCTTGTCCTTATCATGAATTTAATTCTATTAACTAGAAACATGGCTGTTGTTTAATATGAATTTGTGTTTCAGGTTTTGAATCTGGAGGGACAATCGTTCCCTCAGGTATTTTTCCTTGGACTGTTATTGGAAATGAATCAGACATAAATGTAGAAACGGATGCTACTTCTTGCTTTCAAAACAACAAGATTGCACTAAGAATGGAGGTGCAAACTGATAAAAAGGAAGTTGGTATTTCTAACCCTGGCTATTGGGGCATGGTGAGACTGACACTAGTTCATACCTTACATTTAATAATAATAATGCCCTTCTTCTTCTGCCTAAGTGATTTGTAATACTTTTATCTTTTTTCAGAACATTGAACAAGGGAAGAAGTACAAAGTGGTGTTCTATGGTCGTTCACGAACACCAATTAAGCTAACAGTTTCATTTGTGGGAGCATATGGTCAAGCAAAACTGGCTTCAGCTACAGTTTCGTAAGCTCTATTTTAACATGCTCTAGAGACCCCAAATATGTTTTAATAATAAGTTAATAACCCACAAAATTTTACCTTTTTCTCTCTTTGCATGAGTAATGCAACTAATTGATCTTGCAGAAGTGCTGGAGCATCACGCTGGAGAAAATTCGAAACCATATTGGAAGNAGTACAAAGTGGTGTTCTATGGTCGTTCACGAACACCAATTAAGCTAACAGTTTCATTTGTGGGAGCATATGGTCAAGCAAAACTGGCTTCAGCTACAGTTTCGTAAGCTCTATTTTAACATGCTCTAGAGACCCCAAATATGTTTTAATAATAAGTTAATAACCCACAAATTTTACCTTTTTCTCTCTTTGCATGAGTAATGCAACTAATTGATCTTGCAGAAGTGCTGGAGCATCACGCTGGAGAAAATTCGAAACTATATTGGAAGCCAAGGCCACAGATCATTTTGCAAATCTTCAAATAACAGCAAGCAGAAAGGGGGTGATATGGTTGGACCAAGTCTCTGCTATGCCTGTGGACACTTTCAAGGTCCTTATTCAGTAAATGTTTATTGTTGGCAATTCTACTTCAAACCATTCTTTTCGCTTATTAATACACAGTCTACCTATCGGCACAGGGACATGGTTGCCGAAACGATCTAGCTCAAATGCTGGTAGATATGAAACCAAGATTTCTCAGATTTCCGGGTATGCCGAAACTTAGGTTTGGTTAAAGCATATTCTGCTGCCTATATCTCATGCATTGATTAAATAAATATAATCACACAGTACTCAACTAAGTATTTGATGTTACATTGCATTAGGTGGTTGTTTTGTTGAAGGAGAATGGCTAAGAAATGCATTTAGGTGGAAAGCAAGTGTTGGGCCATGGGAAGAGAGACCTGGGCACTGGGGTGATGTGTGGAAGTATTGGACTGATGATGGACTTGGCTATTTTGAGTTTCTTCAAGTAGGAACTATTTAGTCATGGGATTCTGATATTTGAAAAAATTTCAATTTTGTGCTGTGAAAGTCAATCATAATTTTTACTATTCTTGTGCAGCTGACAGAGGACCTTGGTACAGCTCCAATATGGGTGTTTAACAATGGTACTATGCATTTCTTCTTGTCTTAACTAAGTTCACTGGTGAATTTCTATTTTGCTTTTTAATTCAACCTCTCATTTCAGGTATCAGCCATAATGATGAAGTTAATACCTCTGCCATTTGGCCATTTGTGCAAGTATATTTCTCACTCTCCTTTCTTTTCATATTTTCCTTTTTTTTTTTTTTTTTNTTTTTTTTTTTTTTTTTTTTTTTAACATAGATTTTGATCTTCATTGCAGGAAGCCCTTGATGGCATTGAGTTTGCCAGAGGTGACCGCAAATCAAAATGGGGTTCCCTTAGAGCTGCTATGGGACACCCAGCTCCTTTTAACCTAACCTATGTTGCTATTGGGAATGAAGATTGTGGGAGGTACAACTATCAAGGTATGCATTTTTCTCTTAGTCATAATCTTTTAAGCATATATGCAAAAAGCCTTGAATGATTTTTCTTTTTATCTATACATTAACAAGTGAAAATTTGCTTTACATTATGATTCAGATTTTTCATTTTTCCCAATAATGCATGACTTAGAAAGAAATCCTAAAAGATTATTCTAATGACAATAATTTTTCTTTATATTTTTATTGAACAGGAAACTACCTTGTGTTCTACAATGCAATCAGAAAAGCCTATCCAGATATCAAAATGATCACAAATTGTGATGCTACTGAAAAACCATTAGATCATCCAGCTGATTTTTTTGATTTTCATGTAATATATCCTAGCACCATTTCTCTTACTACATTTCACAATGTACTCTCGCTTATTACTTACAATTTTAAAAATATGCATGCATGCTAGGTTTGCTTTGTTGCCATTATCCTCTCAATTACCCTGATTTTTCTGTATAGATTTATACAACTGCCAATGACCTGTTCTCTAAGAGGAACAAGTTTGATAACATGATACGTAGCGGTGCTAAGGTTCGATGAACATCTTTGAACATCCTTGTATCTGATTATCTTATAAATACATGTGTTTGATAGATGAAGGCTCAAGTTGTTTGAATGTTGTACAGGCTTTTGTTAGTGAATATGCTGTCTGGCAAGAAGATGCTGGGGCTGGAAGCCTTTTTGCAGCTGTGGCTGAAGCTGCATTCCTTATTGGATTGGAAATGAACAGGTTTACTGCTCTTCTCATTACTTAATGATGCTTCTAATGCTGTTTTTCTGATGTAAATTGATTGGATGGCTGCTATATAGACTACAAAAGAAAATTAGTTTTTTTTCCCCCTATTTGATGCTCAAATACTCTTCTCCTACAAGTTACAGATGCATTACAACATTTCTGTTCAAAAGTTGTAGATCTTAACCTCGCATATTTGTATTTAGGCCCTTTAAATATCACTTTGTATTACATTAGAAATGTTCATGGAGCTAGTATGAAACTTTGAGTTGCCAATCTAGTTCACTACTTACTACTCATCTAGTCATTTTTTCTTTTCTGATGCAGTGATGTTGTTAGTATGGCTAGCTATGCACCACTTTTTGTAAATACAAATGACAGGAGGTATTTTACTTATGCTCTTACCTTGAATTTTATATTATCTATCTTTTTTTTTTTAACACTGTAGAATAGAACAAGCCCTATGTTCTTTCTTGAAATAATTTTTTTTCATTATAACCCTGTCAAGTGGATAAATTAGGCATGATTGCCATATTGAGATTGTGTCATTTCTGTTATTAGGTGGATGCCAGATTCAATTATGTTTGACTCCTATCAGGTTTATGGAACTCCTAGCTACTGGGTGCAGCATTTTTTCAGAGAGTCAAGTGGAGCAATGCTTCTTAATTCAATACTCAAATCAAATTCATCTTCACTTGTTGCATCTGCAATTGCTTATCAAAATGCTGAGAATAAGCACAATTATGTAAAGATAAAGGTAATGCAGAGTCTGTTTGATTGAGATGAGAAAATCTAGTTGTGTTTACTAACTTGCATAAAAAATGACTTGTGCAGGTTGTGAACTTTGGAGAAACACCAGAGAACCTCAAGATTACTGTTAATGGATTGGACTCAAATGATGTGCAACAGGCCGCATCAACAATGACTGTGCTCACATCTGCTAATAAAATGGACGAGAATTCCTTCGCAGATCCGAAGAAGGTACATTTTTTTTTTTTTTTTACAAATTTGTTATATTATATATAACTGGGGCTAGAATCTGAACCTCATGTTGAATTGTCAAATAAATTGTCTTACATCTTTGCTTTGTTCTTCTTTTTATGTGTATTCAGATTGTGCCAAAGCAAACTCCACTTAATAATGCTAGCAAGGAAATGATTGTGCAACTAGCTCCACATTCAGTCACGTCATTTGATTTGTGTAGAGTAAGCAAGTGAAGATGACAAGAGAAGGCCTTTCTTTTTGAATGAATGGAAGACTTTGGACCCCGGGAACAAAAATGAACAAGAAAGCAAAGGGAGCTATGTTTTGTTTTGTTTTGTTCTAATCAATTCAAGGGGATTTTTGTTGTGTTTCCTCTTGTACTTTTGAGGGTGATGTTACCGTTTGCTGATTGCTTAATGTGGTATCTTCCATTTTGGTAGGTTGAATCTGGATTCTTAGTTCATTGTCATGATTTCATTATATATTTTGACGCCAATATTGAAATTTATCATTGAAAAAATGGCCTTGCTGAGAGTAGTTTGTGACTTTAGTGTGTCTTGCAGCTGCTCCTGCTTTTTCACCAACCCATGCCACTTGCTCACATTTTCTAGCACTCTCTTGCTTGAACCTTGAATGCTAACTAGCGCTTAAAAGATATGGAAATTTCTGGCCTTCCGAGTTAATATCTGAATTTGGTGGTGACATGAATAAATTGAGCTTGATATTATTGTAGATAAAAAGGGATGGAAGGGAATCAAAAGTTTGACATCAAATTTCATTAAATTGATCAATTGCCTTGAACGATGCTTAGACAGCACTCACTATTGCCCAATTCTAAAGAGTTTTTGGAAAGTGAAAAATCATATTTCACTATAAAAAGCATTATAACAAATTCCAAACAAGAATAATATGAGCATAAGACAACAAAAAGGAGGTCTCTTTATTTTGGTAAATGTTTAATGCGGTGGACCGTGGACGTTTTTGTTTGCAACTTGCCAACTGCATTCTTTTGTCTCATTCCTCAATTTACATCAGAAACTGAAAACTCATATGGGTTAAGCTAATACATAATTAGAATAATCATTATTAATCTTGAAAATTGAAAAGTCAACAGCACTCTCTGCACTGCGCCTCATCCAATCATTACCTCCCTTCACTCACAACAGCTCACACACTAACCCCATTCCCAATACAAAATGTGTCTTCATCCCGATGGGACGTCGTTTCGCACCCCTTTCAAGCTTAGTGCCAGTAGTGCCTCCACCACTACCACCATTTCTTTCTTCTCTCCGAAAGTACCGAAACCACGCTTTACCTGTTCATCAGCTCCCTAGTCTCTATATCTCTCTCTTTCACATTCATCTTATCTATCTCTCTTTTTCTTCTAACTCATTTACAATGGAACAAGAACGTCTTTTGCAGAGCGGTGCTCTAAGCCGTTCTCGTCCTAGTGATCCCATGCTTCGCGGACCCACCATACGCACTACTTTCACTCTCCCCTTAACTCGCTACACCACCCGTCTCATCGCCGCCGAGCACCACCGGATTTTCCTCGGAGACTGCACGGAGCAGCGATCGGAGGACGATGATGACCGGCCCATTGATGACAGCACTTGCTCCTATTCCAAGCCCTTTTTGGTTGTCGACCTTGTGTGGAACCTAGCCTTTGTCCTCGTCGCTGCTGGGGTGCTTCTTTCTACATTTAGCGAGCGCCCCTCGACCCCTTTGAGGCTTTGGCTATGTGGGTATGCTTTTGAGTGTATTCTGCATATGGGTTTTGTGTATTTTGAGTATTGGAGGAGGACCAACGATTATCACGCAGCTGAGGTGGGGCTTTCATCCTCTCAGAGTCGGAACAGGTATTCTAGTCTTTCTCAAATATGCTAGAAATTTTTCTTGGGAAAGGTTTTCCTCCGTATAGTTGCTTAACTATGGCAATAAGTTGAAAATTTTTAATTTCTTATATATGGACTTATAGATATTTTGTGCTTTATGTGATGACTATGACGGAATTTTAGTTGATTTTCTGAGTCAAGGTGCATTTGTTTATTTATGTATTAGGTATGATATATTAATAGAAAACTAGCTAAAAAAAAAAAACCAAATAAAATAAGCCCAGACATGCTCCTTTTGATTTTTTATAAGCATTTCTTCGGTAGGATGAGAAATTTAAAGTTTTTCTGCATTTTGGTGAAGTTCTCATTTGCTAGTACTGGATAATCATTGTGTATAGGAAATAGCTGTAGGTAAAGCTTATTCTCATTTCAACTATTGTTGCAAAAGACTTTTAAAAAAAATGTTAAAAAGGGTAGGGAGGCAAGTGCTTGTTTTACTTGACGCTCGTCTTACTCAGCCAGACTTGATAACCTCATAATTTGTGTGCCAAATGTCTTGTAAAAAGAGAAAAGTGGACACTCTTGCAAAGTATCGTTTCCTTAGAGGACGCTTAGTGCTTACAGCCTTTGCACCTGCTTGTTTCATGTGTTAAGGGTCGAGTGATTGATGTCCAAGGTGTTAATGATTAAAAACATCAAATAATAATAATAAGAAGAATCATTTTCTGTTATCATGTGTACTTTTCTTTCCGAGCCTTTACATTGCATAAGATTGAACTTCCATGTTATTCTTTTTGTTTCTTTTCAGCATTGTGAAGAAGTTAGAGTCTATGAACACTCTGGCATCATCTGTTTGGTGGGTCTTTGGATTTTATTGGATTGTTATGGGTGGTCAAGCCCTTTTGCAAGATTGTCCTCGTCTCTACTGGTAAGAATTTTAACTTAGATTTCTCTTCTCCCTGTGTTGTTTTTGGGGGGAAGGGGGAGGGGGTGGGGTGGGTGGCATTTAATGAAAGATGTTATGAATGCCGAGAAGTACACCTCCTATGCAAAATAGCTAGACAATTTTTTTTTTTTGGAGAATTTCAACTATTTAGAATATTTATGAACTCTTTCAAAGTGCCTCCTGAGCAAAACAAAGAAGGACTAGACTGTACCCAGAAAAGGGATTATTGAATAAGTCTCTTAATCTCCTGCAGGGTCTTTCTCTATCTGGAAATTCCTTATCTTTCTTCTCGAGCCAGATAATCTACATCAGCCATGATGTGATAGTTTTTCTAACCTTGAAACTATTTGATGATCGTATTCCATGACCCCAGCATAGATGTATGCATAACCTATTCAACCCCAAAAATGAAAAGACCAAATCTTGTTTAGTTGGCAGTTACTACTAAGCAGTGAAGAAGTAAGAGATCTACTTTTTCTCATCCTGATGTATGCATGAAGCAATAGCTGATGGCAGCTTTTTGGTTTTGCAATACAAGCTAAGCTAGTTCTTCTAATAACCATAACCATTTCAAAGTAATCACAAAATTCTGCTGTAAATTGCTTGGACTTACAAACCTTGTTGCTGGATGCATTTTCATCATCTCAATCTATTGGGATTAATCCAGGAGACCGTTCCCTCCCTCTACTTTTCTTGACCACCAACATTTATAAATCAGAATAGTAATTATGCATTCCCAAGGGAGCTTTAATTCATTTTGTTTATTACTATCTAGTCCTTGAGAATGCCTTTATACTATCCGGTATCCTGTGAATTTGTCAGACAATTTTCCTTTATTAATGGAATTTGAGATCTGTTATTCATTAAAATCTTATATTTTAAGAGTCTTAAAGTATGTAAAATCTGGTCATTATTTGAACCTGTAATTTGTTAACAATCTCAGATAGAAAAGGGACATTGTTTACTGTCTAAAGGAAAAGTTCATAAAAATAATAAAGTTAAGCTTATGCTGCGATTATTTGGTCAATGGAACACTAAGCATTATATTAATCATATTCTTGCAGGTTAACAGTAGTCTTTCTAGCCTTTGATGTATTTTTCATTATCTTCTGCGTTGGGATGGCATTCATTATTTTCTTTGCTCTCTTCTGCTTCGTCCCAATAGTAGCATTAGCTTATGCTATAAAAATGAGAGAAGGTGCATCAGACGAGGATATCAGATCTCTTCCTAAATATAGGTTTAGTCAGTCAAATTTGTTGGTGATGGTTGATGATAACCAGAAGCAAGTTGTTAAAGCAAGAATGGATACAGGCAATAGCAACTATGTCAGTGAACTTTCTCTTCATCCTGATGATTCTGTGAGTACTATATACTTCTCATATCTCCCACTCAGTGATTCTGTAATTTTAGTTTCATATGTCTAATTTAACTAACTGCATTTGTTTCTGTGTAATGTGTTTGAGATTTAAACCCATTAGCTTTTAGATTGAGTGGTTCTCTGACATATGACTTTACAGCTTCTTCTACTGATTGGTCTAAAGTATGTAGTTTGACGACACCTCGAAGCTTTATGACCCATAGTGCCGGTCATGGAACTGTTGATGAATTTCATCAGTAGAATGTAGACTTCGTTGGTTACAAATTCATTGCAATGGCTGATTAAACTTTTAAGATTTCTTTGCCCTTTTTTCTGATCCCTTCATCACCGTGCCATCTGAAATTGAGAGTTAATTCTTGTGAAGTATGTAAGTAGTAAAAGAAATATTGATGTGGTGAAAAAGAATGGATTATTACGACCGTCAACGGATGTTATCCTTGAAAATTGTTCCTAAATATGCTTCTGTTTGTCATTGATACGATATACATCCCCTGAAATTTTCATCCTGATTCATTGAGTTTGTATAACTTTATATATCTTGGTGAAACTGACACTATGACCTAAACATTGCTTACCAAAAATTCCATGCTCTGCTTGTCATATGATTGAAATACATAATAGAACCCATGATGGAGAATTAAATTGTTTCTGATTATATTGTAGGAATGCTGCATCTGCCTTTCTCCATATGTAGATGGAGCAGAACTGTATCGCCTTCCCTGCACCCACCATTTTCATTGTGGATGCATCAGCAGATGGCTTCAGACTAAAGCAACCTGCCCTCTCTGCAAATTTGATATCCTCAGAGGTGATTCATTGGTTTGACTGTTCCTCAAGATAGAGGTCGGACAAGACACTGAGGTGCAGGATCACCCAAAAGGGATTCGACAATGGATAATCTGAACGGCTTCTTACTAATCTGCTGACAACTGTTGGTAAATAAATTAGAAAAGAGAAGGAAAAAAGGCTGCCTTTTCCTGCTTCACAGGTTTCGAGAGCTTTCATCTTTTGAATAGTGCTTTATTGCGTTCTAAACTGTAGTTTATGATGGGGTATGTATATATTGTAGGTTCATGTAGACTCCCCCATTACTTGATTTGGATACGAGGGATTGTAAAAGCGATTTTTCTGTATAGCAATACATTCCTGTTGCTTATCTCGAGCCCCTTCATTCTTTAACTTACACATAAAAACGATGTAGATACACTTTGATCCCAGAAAATTAAGGGAGAACAATGGGAGGGAGGGAGGGAGGGGTTGTGGGGAGCGCTTTGACTACTATTAGATCTGCTGAGGACATCTTTTTTCGGATTTGTGAAAACAATCGTTATGTGCTAGGGGGTCATTGCCATATGAAACTTTTATGCAGATTTACAGATGCTAAGCTTTGATTAGTATAACATTTGATTAGGTTTGCTAAAACACTATTTCACAAATTCTTTGCAAATGCTAAGCTAAGAAGATAAAATGCTAAGGACACTAACATAGAAGAGTCTTTCCAACCCCTCAAAAAAAAGGAAAAAAAAAAGAGAAAAAAAAGGGCCTTTCCAAAAGTTGAAGGGTCTCTCCAAAAGCTTCAATAAAGAGAAGTTGCGTATTGCATTTGAAAAGACAAAGACACTGATTTTCCACCCAACTGACATCAGAACACAGACATTATTCAATTTCCAATCTTTTTATTTTGAAATGACATATGAAAGATTTTTCTAATTGTTTTCCTTTGCCAATTTGTTTGCATTGCCCTCAACCAACCCATAACCTGGAGAATAGATGCCAAAAGCTATATAAGCACTGCTACAAGCATGGCATATGGTAGTAGCTGCAAACATAGGATGCAAATTGAGTGCAAAATGGGTTTCCAGTAAATTTAGAATTACAGCACCCATTTCATCCATGAAGATGATGGTGGTCCGAACTCAAATCAAATTCCTATTTCAAATATTTAGAACCAAAAGGGGAATGCTATATCAGCTAATGTACTTAAGTGAAAATTAACAGAATACGTTTGACATTGTGGATTGACAAATAACAAATCATTAGAACCTTAAAAGCCAGAAGAGAAGCATCAGGACTCAACCTGAAAAGACAACTTGTGCTCAAGTTCAGACATTCTTCAATTTCTTCATTTTAGAAGGCGGCCATCTACCCTTCTTCCTCATTCTCCGCTTCCGGACGAGCCTTTTCCTTCGAAGCCTTATCTTCTTCGCCAATTTCATCTTCAATCTCTGTTCTTCTCTCTCCTGTAGCTTTGACTCCAAGGGAAGTTTGTCAACGGGCACAACCTCTTTCTTGCTTTCTGCGGGGGATTCTCCATTTTCTGCTGAAGCTGTTCCATCAGCATCAGCGGCAACTCTAACAATTACCGCACCTGTCTTCTTAACAGTGAAGGGTGTTGAAATTCTAACTCTGCTCCAAGGCTTTGACGGCAGATCAATGGGTTTAACGGGCAACCTGGAAACTAAAACCCAATAGAAGCTTCAAATATGAGACCTTAATACAATTAATAAAAACAAAGAAAATATATTTCGTATGGGAGTGGCAAGTTTAGATGAAATTGACAAAAGAAACAATGAAGTGCATTGGTAAATGATAAAAAAATCAGATAGTAACACATTCATCAAAAAGAGCAGGGAAATGCAAAGAGAAGCCCAAGTGTTTGACATAAGTCCCCAGTGAAAGAATTCACTTCAGAGCAAAGACGAATGAATAGTGGGTCTAAGAATGCACCGGCAGCGATAATGGATCTAATACATTCTTAAGCTACAAAAAAAGGAACAATATTGGGAAGAAATTGAAGGGAAGGAGAATCTTACCAGCGGTATTAGCAACAGCCAAAGTCGATGAAGAAGAAGAAGAAGAAGAAGAAGAGGGAAGTGAAGAATAGAGAGGAGTAAGAGAATTGAAGCAGAGAAGAGCCATTTTTATCGTGGCTCTACGTTCTCAGTTTCTAATCTCTTTCGGAAAAGAACTTGTAAAAGGTTGGGTTTTTCGGATAAGCCACACCCGCATGAGGTGCTCCACTCCACTGTCCTACTTCGATCGTTGCCCCGGTGAAAAATATAAAGAGGATAATGGGCCCGCACAGGCACAGCTACCGTTTGTAGGAGAAATGGAAAGCTGGTAAAGAGATTAGGGAGAAGAGATTAAAAAAAAACACACACACACAATTAAAGCTAAGGAGATTATACACCTTTTTTAAAAATAATTTTAGCACAGATAAAATAATATTAACTTATACCGATAAGTTTTAATTTTTTATAAATTGTATTTTGAAATAAGATAACTACCTAATATTCCCTACAAATATAGAATTTATTAGATTAGATTTGGATGAGAATATTTGGTGAACAAGTGAGAATTTTTATAAATATTATGTAAAAAGAATTAATATTACCAAAAACTGTAACTTTCTTTTTCGGTAACGCAAACTGTAACACTTGTAGTTAATAGTGATTCACATTTTGCAACATCCCACTAGGAATTTCACAGTTCACAATTAAGAAAGCAATTTTACTAGGAAACCTTTTCCTGAAAAAGAACTAAAACGTCATAGCCAAAAGAAGCGCCACTCCCATTACCTATTTTCCACTTCTCTCTTTTTTGAGGAAGGGGGGGTTACATGCTCATTGCTCATATTTTACTTATCGTATGGCAAAAACATCTTGAACTATCAATTCGGTCACTAATTGAATACACAATATAATCGACTTTTTCTCAGAAAAAAAGAAAAAAGCAATCCCAAAACCTCAATGGAAATGGCTTCCTTATGGCAGCAAATGAGAACGAAATAAGAGAGGGTACGTACAACAAAATCCACTGCTCCAACACTGCAATGGGAAGAAAAAAGGTCCTAGTATTAGTAATAAAACCGATACCAAGATGGAGCATCTACGAGACGCACAAGCTTGCAATCCAGTTTTACGTTTGAAGATTCTAGAGAATATTTCATCGAACGCCTTTTTTTGA